>PVJO010009351.1:0-69996 GCA_004026905.1 Hystrix cristata
TATCTATGTAGGGAAGCTCATTAGTGGATACACTCAGGCAGTGTTCTATCTCAAACCATTCACTAGATCCCCTGAAACTCACTCGCCCCAGAACTCTAGAGAGCTTCCCAACCCGGGTAAGTGAAGCCCTCCTCACCATCCTTTGTTCTCAAGTCTCATAAGGCAAGAGTAGTCCTCTAAGAGTGGGGTAATTAAGTCCCTCTAACAATGAACTTATACAAGGTACTAAGGTTCAATTAATCCTCTTAAGATACCTAATTCATTAGTATCACTGCTTCCATATTAATATAATAATTAGAAATCACAGGTGGACATATATAACAGTTTTTTTTTTTTTCATTGTTAGTACCAAGAATAGCTCCATGATTTTTGGCATCGGGGAGATTTGAGAATTCAAAACAACACAGATGAATATTTCTTTTCAGGCAACCTCCCCACAGGCATGTGTCAGTGTGCATAATAAGCATGATGACATTCGATAGCGCTATTCAAATACTTTAGTGGCAGTCACAGCAAGAAACAAGGGCCCTGCCCTTTGTCCACAGATAGTTCAGTGTCTCACCCAGGTGCCCCTCCAGAGGGAAGAGTACGACACACTGAGCCATCAGGGACACTAATGGAACAACCTTACAATACTCAGGGTTGGAAAAGACAGAAACAGTCTTGCTTTCTCTTTAACTATGCTTCATAAAAAGTCAATGATCTAGAATAGTGTTTCTTACTTTTCAGTTGAAAAATATTAAAATATGAATATGGCTTGAAGCAATCCTGACATTCTCCTATGGTAGCCTGAAATCAGTGAGGGGATAAGGCTGACATATTACAACATAATGCATTTTAGTGATTCATTAAACTAGTTTGATAAATGAATCACTTGGTAATTTATAAGATACTCGTAGGGTTATTCACTACCCTATTACAGAGGAGAGAGGACTTCACAATGGGAATCCTAACAACAACCACAACAAACGGTTGACCCTCTATGCTGTTAGCTTCAAAGTGTGCTTCTCATTAGGGTATCACACACATCACTGCATCCTCATTGGACTGAACACATTTTCATCTCATTTGGCAATATGAACACTGTTAGATTCTAGTTTCCATAACAGATTCCAAGCATATGCCAACATGTGCCACCTCAAGAAAAGAATATGATGAATGTGCTCACAGTTTACTTGCTAATGTTGCAGCTGTAGCATTAGGTAGTTTTCTACCTTAATATTATCTTTTGCTGGTGTCATTGTCAGGACTGCACTTACTATCCCAGCACTCAAAAACTTTGCTTGTCCTCAGGGAACCAAGATGGTCACTCCACAGACCTGCCTGGAAAGTGAAATCGACTGCAGGGCACAAAGGAACCCAGAGTAAATGGCTAACTACAGAGTTTGCTGAGTATGGCTTTATTATCAGATTATTTTAATATAAAATATAAAACCCAGGAAGATTGATTTCCCTAAAAATAAAAGGCAGTGAATATGTGCAGAGCTTGAATTCACAATAAATTGCACACATTACAGAGCAGTCTGTTACATACCCCAACAAATTATCAGATTGAGAAATCTCTGATCATTCACACATTTATTTATTCAACAAACAGTTTTTAAACCCCTTTTTTATGTTTTGGGCACTCTTCTGAAAAGCAGTAAAACGGACAGATGTGACCCCATTCCCATGGAACTTACAATCCAGGTTTATTTTGGAAACATTATCTCACATCTCTTGCTGTAGATTCTAGAACTCAGTTTTATCTCTGTTAAGCAAACCAGTGTATTCATGCACTGACTTTCATATAGCAAACTTTTAGTCCCAGCCTAACGGATTGAACTAGTATTTTCCTTTTAAATTGATAAATGAACAGTTATAAGACGTATCTCAAAGATCTAATGTTGGTGATCACCTTACTAGCATATGTGGAGGGGGAAAACGAGAAGATACATGTTTACTACCACACTACATGTTTGCAAGCATTTAAATGAACAGGTTAACTCTTTACCATTGGAATGTAATTGCTGGAATGTAGTCTGTCGGGGAGATCCAATTTTGGAATAAAGGTGGTGGGGTTTTTTTATGCAGTATCCAGATGAGGCAACTTGTGATATCATGTTTTCACTGTCATCCATTTGGCCTCAAAAAACATGCAAATGCTCAATTTGTTACTATGGGTTGGACAACAGCCATGATTTAGTTATTGTGAAAATTCCTTCACGTACATTACCCACAACTTTCTCCATTGCACAGATGCTATTATTTTTCTCCTTAACAGAGGAGTTAGACTCAAGAATGAAAAAGTCCCTTGTGCCAACCCGCCGAGCAAGGATATGTGGACCGTGAGGTGGAGCACAACTCTGCCTTCAAAGCATGTGAACGACATGCTCTGCAAGCCCCTTGCCCACTTTCTTTATGAGTGGTTGATGGTCCCCTGGCCTGTACCTTGATACACTCTGCCTTTCCAAATCCTGGTTCTTCCTCTCTGCAGTAGAGAGCCTGGAGCTCTCGTTCTCCAGGTATTTCCAGTGTTCTACTATTACCCGAATGCAATGAATACCCATGTCCCAAGATCTCTTCTCTCTCTCTCTCTCTCTCTCTCTCTCACACACACACACACACACACACACACACACACACACACACACACACATTCACTAAAATAATTGCTCTTGCATTATCATGTTACATGGGAAATTAAATGAGGCATTTGTAATCCCAAGCGTGTCAGCTGGCAGCTCAGAAAGACATTTAGAAAACTATTTGTATGTTTGTCACTCCAGAGTCTAGGAAATACAGCTTGTAACTGGAAATACAGGAGCACCAGTCTGGGACTGGCTCTCCCGTGGTGAATGAATGAATATTTGTCTCCTATTGAGTCCCTGGGAAAAATGGAGAAAGGACGGGACAGTTTTAGGTGCTGACTCCAAGCCCCTGAGCAAATCACTTCCCCTTTCTAACCTTTCCTCTTTCTTCCTCTGGAAAACTCTTTCTTATGTATGTGGCCTTAAAATTATCAGTCACTTAAAAAAAATTATCAGTAACTTTAGGCATTATTCATACAATTTAATGTTTGACGTTCACTTAAAAATGCCAAGAAAAAGACATTAGACAACATGAAGATAATTTATATTCACTTTTGGAAAAAATATTGAACAACTGTGCATTTACATTGGGAGTGATTAAGCATTTTGTCTCTTGCATAAAGGAATCTGGAGCAGGAAGAACTGTGAGGATTCTACTTAGAGCACCAGAATTACTGGAGATGGGAGCAGTTATAAACGTGTCTTAAATACAATTCCTTTACTTACAGAAGTGGAGTAACATCTGTACAGTAGAATAAACAGTTACGGAAATGTAATGAGATAAAGGGACAAATGCATGGAAGTCCACACATATCGATACACCTCCCAATGCCTAAGGGCTTTGAGAAAAGCATGTTCAGCGCAGGGCCAGGGATATCACCTGCGCTTCAGGGACCAGCATAAACACATGCAAGCCACTCGGTTCCAGGGAAGCATAAGCATGTGCCATGAACACCGTGCCAGTGTGTGGAAGGGTGGTACGTTTGATGTTGCAGACAGCAGATGGGAGTATTACATTCAGTTAACGCCCACTATGAATGGACGAGATGGCTTCTCATTGTGATGAGTGTGAAGAATGTAAAATAGTCCAGTAAGAAGACAGTGACTTCCTAGGAGTAAGCAGGCTCTTGTAGACCACAGTAAGGTTTGGAATTTATTCTAAGCATTACAGGAAGTCCAAGGACAGAATGAAGTGACATGATCTTGCAGGCAGTGTTTTGAAAAAGATTGACTTAGTGTCATATGCTGAATTTAGTGTAAGCCTACCTAAAACAAGAGAAGATATGAAGAAATAGCCTTGACTGGGTCTGAAAAAAAACCACAGCTCATAAAAATCATGTAGAGGCCATAGAAGAAGCTATTAACAATTATCCAAAAACAGAGATGGCAGGGAATATAGTTTCAGCATTGGAGGGAAGAGAAGAAAAATGTGCTGAGATGCAGCAAACAAGGCAAGAGAAGTAAAAGAGGAAGAACTCGGATAAGGTCTCCTTGTCCAGGATCCCCACCCATGGCTATTCACTTGAATACTCACCGAGGCTCTGCAGTGAAAGGACTCTGAACGTAAACCTAAGGTTATTGGTCACTGCACCTAAAATAAGGAAGCGCTCCTCAATCTTCCAGGGTTAACCAAATCAAACTACAGGAGCCCGTAAAACCAAGAATATTCTTTGGCTATACCAAGAGAGATATGACAGAATAAACAAGAGATGAGAAGTAAGAGGAGATCAGAGAGGCTCACAACCAAAATTGAGGAAGAAGACCAAGAACCAAGAAAGAAAAGTGGATTCTAATGATCCTCGGCTACCAGCCAGCGAGGAACCTGAGACCTCTACAGTGGGGCTGAGCAGAACTGAAGTCAACCAACTACCAGAGTAAACCCAAAGTGGACTCTGCCTGAGAGCTTCCAGAAAGGAAGGCCGGCCTGCTGCCGCTTTGAGTTCCTGCCAGTGACAATAGTGTTGGGCTTCAGAGACAGTGAGATCAATAAATTCGTGCTGTTTGAAGTCACTAAAGTAGTAGTGATTGGCTACAGCAGCAATACGAAATTCAGAGAGCAGTGGAATAGCGTGAGAAGGAAGTAAGGGAAAGAAACACATTAGGATGATTCAGCACTAAGGACAGCGCTCAAGAGGCTGGAAAGCCTCATTCACTGAGACAAAGAATGTTAGGGGAGGGAGACAGAAACATAAGTTTCGGGTTGACCATGTTTAGCTTGAGATGTCTATCGCTTATGCAGGTGGAAGTAACTAGAAGACAAGTGGAAATACTATACAAATCTGGAGGTCAGTGAGGCAATAAGGGCTGGAGATATAAACTGACTTCGTAAATGTGCAATAAAAATATAAATGATATGTTAAAAATAGGGCAATGCATCTGCTCTTAGGGACAGTGATGAAGAGAGAATGTCTTCAGAATCTTTATTAATAATTCCTAAGGTATAGGTGGGGGCCTAGCAAGTGCAAAGCCCCGAGTTTGATCTCCAGCATCCCTCCAAAAAGTAATAATGATAATACTTAATAATATTAATAATTCCTAATGGAATCTGGAACATTACTAATGGAAAAAAAAGACATTACTCATTGTTATGGGTTGAATTGTATCACACTCACCCCCAAAAGAGATGTTTTGGTATCCTAATCCACAGAACATGTGAATGTAGCCATATCTAAGGATAAGAGCTCTATAGAAGTAATCAAATTAAGAGTAAGTCAGTAGGGTGGACACTCACCCAATATGACTAATGTGCTAAGAAGAACTGTGGATAGAGACCTGCCCACAGGAAGAACACCATTCCAAGATGAACACAGGTATCAGTATGATGCCAAAGACTGGCATTGATTTCCAAGTGACCACCACAAGCGGGGGGAGTGGGGCAGAACAGACCCCTGACAGACTCAGATGGGCCCGACCTTCCTGGCATCCTGAAGTCAGACTTCTGCTTCCAGCCTGTCTGCTGTTCAAGTATCACTGTTTAGGCTACCAAGCTACACGTGCTTTCTTTTGGCATCCTTAAAGCAGTGATTTACACACATAATACCGTGCAGTTGACCTCTAAAATAGCTACACAGATATATTCTGAACATCATGGTCTCCGTAATGGGTAAATGTAATATTATCATCCACCTTAAAATACAGAAAATGGATGAAAATATGGCAAGAAAGAATAACTTACTAAAACACAATCATGCTGTTTTAATTATTCAGCTTTTAACAAACAGTAAACATATATTCATTACCAAGCATAAAGTTCACTCAAAAGATCAACTTTCTTTTATCAGATGATATTAAAATTCATTGCAATTCAATGGACACAAATTACCCTTATTTGAATACTAAACTCCCATGAAAAATTATAGAAACAACAGTTGTAGTTAAGAACCCACATCCATATTATATTCCCTGTGTTTACTCAAGTAACATTTTATTTAACTTAGAGTGTTAAAAATGTCAAACTGTCAACATCCCAAATGGAAGAAAATCAAAACTTGGACTACGAGTCTGTGAACACGGCAGGCATCTTACTCCCTCCAACTTGAAAGGAACACACTGTCTGCTTTAAGCAGAAATTGATATATAATTAGGCCTCATGGAAGGCATGTGTTTAAGGTTGAGACTATGCATTATAATAAATTCTCAAGTTCATTATCAACCATAAAAAAAGAACCCAGGGGGAAAATGCCCGTAAAATAGAACACCTCTGAATTTTATCAACAATTTGGAACAAACCTAGAAATAGAAGCTGTCAGCTTAATGTATGATGCCAAGTGCGATGTAGATTGACCCAAAGCAATGAAAACTATGGAAAGTTCTGCCGAATTCTGAATCACTATGATTCATAGAAACTCAGAAGATACCTACTTGAAAGTAGAAAATTAATTCAGTGGTATGTCAGGCAGGCCCAAGGCTTTAAACATCATCTATATGCTGATGATTCCCAAGGCTTTCATCCCAGCGCTGCTCTCCCAGCCTCACCTAGCCACCTACCCACTTCCCAGTCCCACTGGGTATTTATTTATCAGTCTTCTGTACATCTGCACGCCCAGAATAGAATTGTTATTCTTCTCTTTATCCCTATATTGTCTCTCTCAGCCTTTATTCTTCCCCAGCCATCCCCGCCTCTATAAATGGAACCACGAGCCCTGCAGCCCTAGGGGATAAGAACATAGAATGTTTCTGGTTCAGCCACATTTCTTTGTACCCCACAAAAATACATCGGCCCTATTCTGTTGCTTCTGTTCTCCTGAAAACTACATCCTGAAGCCCTTCAGTTCACGTTATTTCTACCAGTGCTAACAAATCTGTCATCTCTAGTCTGCATTTCTAGCCTGGTGTGAGATCACAGGCCTGTAGTCCCTGCTACTCAGGAGGCTGAGGCAAGAAGATCCCTTGAGCCTAGGAATTTGTGGCTAGCCTGGGGAACACAGTGAGAGTCTGCTCCAAAAACAAATAAAATAAATTTCTGCAACTGTATTTTACTTAATTTTGCTGTTTCCCTTCTTGCTCCTGGCTGCATTCCACTGACTCCAGCACCTCTGTTTATCACAAAGCAGAGTCATCCCAAATGTTAACCACATGTTCTTGCTCTTTTGCTGAAAATGTTCAAATGTCTTCCCATGAAATCATCACCATCATCATACTCATCCTCATCTTCACCTGCAAGTTGCCCAAGGATCCAGGGTTTGATGGGGCTCTGTCGTCTCTGTGGACATCACTCCTTTACAGTAAGCCCAGACCACGTGGTGTTCTTCCCTTCCCAGACCCTTGAGAAGCAGCTGCCTCCCAACCTGCATCATGCTTCCCAGACTGGCAGGCAGCTTCCTCAGCTGCTCCTTCCACAGGTGGGCCTGGCTGGCCCCTCGGTGTGGGCCCGGCCCTGGCCAGTACATCCCAGCTCGCCCCGCTCACTCTCAGTATCTCTGTTCCACCTATTTCTATTTTCTTAACACTACTCATCACGATCTGAGACTCTAGGTATTGCTTACATATTTTTTATTTTTGTTTTGTTTTGTTCTATTTGGTGCTGGAGATCGAACTCAGGGCCTTGTGCTTGTGAGACAAGTACTCTAACCACTGAAATAAATCCCCAGCCCGCTTTTTATTGTTTTTGCTTACATATTTATTATTTGCCAACCTAGGAAGTCAATATGATTTAGACATGTATCTTCCTGTTTACTTTCCACAAAATCTGAAGGTGTATTATTTCCTTTTGATTCATTATGAGCAATTGATTTAAGTCTGCAGCTTCTTTTCACACAGAAAAATGTGTGCTACTTAAGAGTGTGAATTTCTTTCCAAATAGCGCATCTCCGTTGATTAGCCACTGGACACCCTAATGGGAGAATGGCATTTCTTGCCCTTTTGGGGGACTAGCAGTCTATTATATAATTATAACACCTATAATAGACAAACTTTCAATATTTACTTTTTTTTTTTTTTTTTTTTTTTTTTTTTTTTTTTTTTTTTTTTTGTGGTGCCGGGGATCGAACTCAGGCCCTTGTGCTTGCAAGGCAAGCACTCTAATCACTGAGCTAAATCCCCAGCCCCAATATTTACTTTTTTATTTTAGTTTATTAGTACATGTTTGTAGTACATAATGTTTATATTCCTGGTGTGAGTTACCAGGAATAACACATCCCACATAACACATCCCAATTCCCTTTTTCATTCCTTATCCCTTTCCTCCCTCCATCTCTTGATCCCCTTCCCATTCGAGAATGCTAAAAAAAAAAAAAAAAAGTGGTATTTACACATTATGGAATACTGTTTTGTCATGAAGAAAGATATACTTGAGGCATCTGTAAGAAAATGGATGCACCTGAGACCATAATGTTAAGTGAAATAAACCAAACATAAAAGGTTAAATATCATGTGGTTTCTCTTATATAAGAATCCCAGAGTAAAAGTGATTATTTTTTGGCCTAGTATAGACTAATAGCGGCAACATGGACCAGTGAAACAACAAGGACAGTCTTGTCCATTGGAGTGAGTGTGTCCAGTCCTGTAAGGATGTGTCCAGATGTGGCCTGGTCTGTCCCAGGTAGCTTGAAGCCACCCGTCACAAGGAGGTTTGAACCTGAAACCCCTCTCTCACCTCTAGCACTGCAGTCCTGACCCCATAGCCAAGTGATAATAAACACCTCCTTGGGGCCGTGTCATTAGGCTCTTTCTAACAAAATCGCATGGAGAATCCTTTAACCTAAACAATGACCTCCTTTAAATACGACATTTAGAACTGATTTATTTGACAGCAATTTGGTCTGAGTCCTAGTATTTATTATGCTGATTTATGATAACAATAGAGGCGCCCAGGACTGAGTTTTATGACTTGTTCTGGACACAAAGCACCACTTGAGCTCCCTGTACACTGAGTTCTCCCTGCATGCCAGACGGTAGTCGCCGATTGCCCCACGAGGACTAAGCTGAGGAAGACGCGGCCAAGTCCAGGGAGAGCAAGGACCTTCACACACGGCTGCCAAGTGGAGTCTCCAGGCTTACTTGGGAGGGAAAGGGCCAACACCTGATTTCTATCTTCAAGAAAATGACCTCCAGAAGCTTAAATTTTTCTGGTACATTACATTTTGGAATACTAAAGATTTGAAATATTTAGTTTAAAAATGTAGAAGAATTTATTTTTAAGAACAGCTGATTTTGACCAGAACTCCTCAGGTGTGATAATGCAGGTAACAGAGGAGCAGCGATCGACTTCAGTGTTGAGAAAATAAGACTTGAGGAAGTGACATGACTGGTCCAGATCTAGAAAAGACTAAGTTTTAATGCCAGAAGGCTACCGGGATTTACACTCTTAGAGAAGGCAACTGTCCCTGAGCCATTCTTCCTCTACTTATAAGAGCAAACCCTCCGGGCTCAGGCTGAAATTCATAACTTTAAGTAACACAATGTTATGATCACAAATATTGCCCAAATCAATCATAGCAAAAATAGGTTCATCCAAAAACTGCCATCCAATATATTTCTACTTGTCTAGAAATATGATATGTTTATGTTCCTGATATGAATGTCCTACTGTAGGGTACTATACCATTGCCTGCTCAAACATTACCTACATATTTGTTTAGGAAGAAAATTCTCTTTAAGCTAGCAAAGAAATGTTTATTGCTTTACCTAAGATAAATATCTTAAGGGTAAACATCTTAAAGATTCAAGAATTAGGACATGAATATAAGATCAAAGTCCCAGTCTGAAGGATGCAGAGGAAGGAGGCTGGCAAGTTCAAGTTCTGCCTGGGAAACTTAGGGTGACCTTGTCTCAAAAATAAACAGATAATAGAAAGCTAGAAGGTACACAGGCAGACAGGTCTGGGGATGTAGCTCAGCGGTGAAATACCTGTGGGTCTGATCCCCAGTAATGATGAAAAAAAACATAAAAAACATGATTTTATGTCAAGAATATTTTTATTCAGTAATTATTAGTCATGTCTTCTGACTCGGAAGTGTGGCATGTGTAGAAACCAAACCTGTTCGCAAGAAAAAGTTAATTATGTTTAAAGAATAATTAAGCATCCCATTAAGTATCCCTAATGGATATTTACATTACAAATAGCCTACAAAAGCATACTTACAGCAAGATACTGGCTATGTACCTTCCTACTTTTTGAAGGTATGTACTTTAAATAAAACTCAACATAAAGGAAAACTTATTCAGTGCAAAACAAGGCTGCAAAAAAATAGCAATAAGGATTAGATTTCTGACTAAAATGCTACATCTGAAAACAGTATGAAGAAAATTTTATAGTTCTCTAAGGGTCAATTAACAAGAGCTTAAATTAAGCCCCATATTTAATAGTGCCACAGTAGTTCCTTTCTACCTTGGTGGTACCTGTATGTTGAACATATATTTTTTTTGCTAAATAACAGTATTGATGAGGTTCATGGGCTGCACCAATCGGATTCTTCATGACATTTTCTAAGATGTCTTTGCCAATGTCAAGATTTTTTTTTAAGAAAAATCTGTTTTTCTTTGGCGTTGTTTTCATTTTAATGTCAAGATAATACTCATATAGTAATTATCCTGTTTCAAGTAGTTCCTCTAAATAATGAAATTACAGCTTGACTCACTGCTTGCTCACAATTTTGTGTGTGTGTGTGTCGCTAACTGAAGCTTAAAATAATTTTGTAAAAGTTCTCCTTACTATGACCATTTATGACATTTATGAGAGATATCGGCAAATCCTTATGCTTTCTTTAAAATGATAAAAAAAAAAAGCCAGAATCCAAGTAATAAATCACTAGTAGGATCAAAGGAACCAGTCATACTGTTATGGCTTCTATCTAGATGCCCACACAAAACCTCATGTGTTCATAGGCGGAGCTTCGGGGAGATGACTGGGTCACGGGGCGCGATGCTCATGCCTGGCTTAGTCCACGGTGAGTTCATAGCTAACTGAATCGGGAGGTGAAGCCTCGTTGAGGAGGTAGGCCACTGGGGTACATGGCCTGAAGGTTCTAGTGCCCTCCCTCCTCCCGCGATCTCTCTCTGCTTCCCCCTGCCTGCCATGAACTGCTTCTCCTCTGTGATGCGCTCTGCCATGCCATGAGCTGTGTCTCCTCTGCAATGCCCCTCGCGTGCTGCCCTGCCCTGGAGCCAGCCAAACACGGACTGAAACCTCGACCAACTGTGAGCCAAATAAACCTCTCCTCCTGTAAGTTGTTGGTGTTGTATGTGGTGTCCCAGTGACTAGGAAAGCAACAAAGACACATACTACAGTCCAATCAGGCATTCAAAGACATTTATTAACATATTCTGAGTTTAATGTTTTTGTATTAATTTGAGCTTTCTGCTTCAGGCAATTTACTGCTTCAGAGTTAAAAGAAATGCTGGTAAGAAGACCAGCCCAGAACCTCAGACATGCTACCTACTCACATCTTAGCCCCCATCCCTTATTCTCCACAGTGTAGGGAGGGCTGAATCAGGATCAGACTTTGCTTTTCTACAATGCTTAGTGCATGTCTGCAGCTTCGCAGAAATCCACCATAGTCTCATTACTTTTGTTGTCTTTTCTCCTGACACCCCCCCAAGAAAATATTCCCATTTGTACTTTGGTTTACTAACTTGTTCATCTTTGTATTTACAGTGACTCACCAGACCTATAACCTTAAAATATGCATGTGTTTATATAGTACAAAAGAAAATGTGTATTAATTTAAAATTTTTGACTATTTATGATAGTTTGGGTAATTTACTGTAAAGCAATGGACCTTTTCTTTTTCTTTTCTCTCTCTTTCTTTCCTTCCTTCCTTCCTTCTCTTGCTCTTTCTCTCTTTCTCTCTTTCTCTCTCTCTTTCTCTCTTTCTCTCTTTCTCTCTTTCTCTCTTTCTTTCTTTCTTTCTTTTAAGACAGGGTTTCCCTATGTAGTTCAGGCTGGCCTTCAACTCATGGTGATCCTCCTGTCTCAGCCTCCCAAGGGGAGGGAATCTGGAATAAAAGGTGTGCACACCCATTCCTGGTTTAGAACCTTTTCTTATACCTGTGTTTTAGAAAGCTGTGTAATATATTAGAGGTAACTTGCTTCCCATTGAGAGACACTTTGGATTATTTGCATGCCCTTCACATTTTTGTTACACATTATGTACAGAATATGCTTGGCAGGTTAAATAAAATATCTTTAATTTTCAAAAGTGTGTGGTGCTATTCGGAGAGGTTAAAAATGGTGCCCGATGTCTGGCTTCTGAGACCCTATAGACACAGATTTTCTGCCTCTTTTTCCTGCCCGATGAATTCTTTCCCCTTTAGTCGACCAACATTCAGCATCTCAGGTGACATAGGAAATATGAATCAACAGAATCATTTCCATTGCCGATGGGAAAATAACTTAGGAAACCAGGTTGGAAAATAATTTGGCATCAGCTTATTAAAGATGAACTTCACCTCCTGGGTGTGTAATGAAAAAAAAGTCTTGAAAAATGTAAATTTAGAGACACGTGCAGGCTGTTAGACGAAACCGTTTACAACAGCAACAGCTCAAAACAACCCAAGTACTTATAAAGGTGGGGAGAGGAGAACTGTACAGTCTCTCGCCCAGCGATCCCAGGGCAGTGGATGGCCGGCAGGTGGGCGCAGCATCCAGGCTTCCAACCCGCGCTCTGCCACCCAACAGGTAGCATAACCCGGAGCGCAGAGGACCAGGGAGGCCGGTGTGCAGCCAACACCGGCGCGACCTTCTGTTACCTCCTGGCTCTTCAGTTTCATCATCACCAGAGTGGAGATGATGGCACCTACCCAATAGGTTTATATGAGAAATCTCTACATATACATCTATCTATCTATCTATCAGTGTGTGTATAAAATTAGAATCAGCAGTGATGCTATTATACGCACTACAGACATTTGCTTTTGTTAAGTTCCATCTGCTGCAAACCACAGGGTTTGAGTAAGAAGTGAACTATAGTCAGTGTTCATATTATTAAGCTCATGCCAAAGAGATGATTTCCATCTCTTCTAACATGACTCGATTAACTGTATTTGACATACGAAAGCCTGATTATTTAACTGGAATGATAGCCGCTATGAAACATTTAGGGATAATATTTATTTTTATGTGTCTTCAGTCACTTATAGAAAGAGGTAGACAATAAATGTTTTCCAATCTTAAAGTTGAGTTTATATTTAAGAAACTCCTTATTCTTAAAAATGAAGTAAAGTCATCAAAAAAGCATGCTAGTATATTCATTTTAAATTAAATACTAAGATTAGAAACGATGTAAATATTTCTCAGAAATAAGAAAAAAATTTAAACTAGAGTGGCTCTTTAGAAACATCTTTTCAAAGCCTTGATTTTTCCAAATAAGGAAAACTATGATGCAGAGAAGTTAAGGATGTAAAAATTACAAAAACTGGAGTGGAAACATTGGGGTAGAGACTTCATTCTGGGTGTTTGTTCTCCTTTTAGTATGTCACATAAATGCATTTTAAATAAGCACAGGAGGCTACGCAGTAACTATGTGAACTAACTGTGAGAGGGCTCTGTGCTCGATGGCCAGATGTCTCAAGGTCTTGGAGGGAGGAAGCCTGGTGGACTTGTGGGGCAGCACCTGTTCAGGCCGAAATCCCTAAGGCCCTGCGGTAGACCATGACTGAGGGGCTGAGGGGTCCCCTCCCTCTCTCTGGGGCCACTGCACCTCCCAACTTCCAGCTTCGCCTCTGTTTTCAACGTATGTGTGTGCCTCCCTCTCAAAGAAGATCCACGCTTAAAAGCAATTTCCAACCTTCCTCCACTTCAGAACTGTCTTGGTCTTAAATGCCTGTTCCTTCCTCCTATAGCCGAGGTTTTTCTCCTTGTCTTCCTCCTTCTCACATCCCACAGGCTTGGTTGGCTGAGCGAGCCCATCTTGTCTTTTATATTCAATCTCATTCTTTCCACTGAGCCACTTACTCCAAAAACTCCCACTTTTTACAGTTTTGACCCTTTTGTCAAGACACTACGAGGTACTGTCAAGCACCTCAGGATATTTCCTTCCATTTCTTTTGTCCATTCATGTCTTCTTTTGCTGCAAAACATTTATCATTCCTGCTCCACAAAAATGTGTTGTCAAACCTCGCCAACAGTTTCCTGGCTCTCTGTCCACCTGCATTTCGGAGATTCCTACTTGGGGTGACAGTATCTGGCTCTGGACTAGTCCTCCTTCCAGACGCGGCTCACACACTTGACGCTAGTGCTGTTCCACTTCCGGCTCCCTGTGATTTCTCTCTGTTGATCATTTTGTCTCTTCTTGCTCTCCTTTAAGGTACTTGCACACCTATGTTCTACCTACAAGGATTGAGTCTCCCCCATAGTTTTCTGTGCTGTTTTGCCTGCTTCAAAAGCATCACCCCTATTAGTCACCTGTATACGCCTTCTGACTTTCTCCCTCTCCAAGTTCTCCATAAAATTCTAGGAAGACATTTTCGATTGTTCATGACCTACATGGATGGTCAAGTCCTTTCCAGAAATTATTTTCATAATAATGTTTCCTCCTTTATACACATAGTCCTATTTCAGACTTCCCTATCTTGGTTTATGAGGCTGTATTTTTTCTGTCACCCGAGTTCAAAGCCTGGATGTTATCTTCATGTCCTCTTGCTCATTTGCTACCGTATATTTATTTCCAAGCCCAAGAGTGTATGACAAGCATGACCCTTTACTACTTCTACTGACTCCCCCTTCATTATTTCTCAACTCTGGAAAGAACTTCTCCAGGCATCCTCACTACCTGGCTCCTCGGTTCCATCCTATGTTTCTCACTTCTAATAATCACAAGGTACTTGACATAGTTCTTAAATCTGATTTATGTGTTGTTTTTCATGCTGCCGCATTTGGCTCTTTCGATAGTATTATCAATTACCGCGTATGTACACGGCAACAGACTCTCTGATACAAACTTGTTGTGCACACTTACACATTTACTGCACAGTTATTATCTTACAGTCTTTGTGGGTAATGAGTACCATGACATGAATAGGAATAAAAAAGGCTCTTGGCATGAGTGTCCATTTAATATTGAGGCACTGAGGATACTGAGTGGTGTCCTAAAGGGTCTTATAGGAAAAGATATTTCCACAACTGTTATGTACACAGTCAAAGCTAAACAAGGGTCTTTATTACATGAACCTAAGCACCATTTATATGCGAATAGATGTTAGAAGTTTCCTAGGAAGTGAAGGGGGATACAGAAAACACCAACTTGTTATACCAAACACTTTGTCCTTTTTACTCAGCATAGTAAGGTAGGTATGTGGGACTGTCCATATTTTATGGATGGGCAGATGGAGAAACATGTTAGGGAACTCAGTTATAATATATCCCTAAAATCTACTAAAAGTTTCTGTTTCTTTGTTTAGCATATACAGTATTTAGAACTTTGATAACATGAAGGTATATATACCTTCACCTTGTTCTGCCCCTTCTATTTAAACCTATCTTCTTTTTATTCTTTTCATATCTGACCACAATTATGATGCTCATTTCAAATCCTTTGAAAAATCATGAAGCATACACTACCAATTTTAGGACCATAATCTCTAATGCAAAATACTTACAGCTAGATGTGTATGTGAATTGAGAGTTTTTAAATACAACTATATTACTATTCATATACTGTATGGGAAAGCAGATGCAACTAGAATCAACACATAAAAATACTGCAAAAATAGGTGCAATTACTCACACATATTGAGATTAATAGCACCATAAATATTTTCAGGTCAGGTTTAGATACAAAAGACAAAAAAATGCTTGGTCATTTTTTCTCCTTAGCACTCTTTCTAGAAGTTTATATGCAGCATTCTCTACACAGATAGGTGTATACACACACACACACACACACACACACACACATGCACATACGTGTGTGCCCTTATGGATTTTAGACTCAAATTATAAGTTTAATTTTATAAAACTACTAAGCCTCTCACTCTTTACACACTTTTCACTACTTGATAAATTACTTGAAATAGTTATAGTCCAATGGCACAATTTACCACAAAGAGATTTTTTTCATCCTTGAGTCATTATGCTGTTAGGATGTAGATTTAAAATGTCCTCCAAACATCTCATGTGTTCAGAGCTTCATGTGTTAAAGCAAATAATTGGAACTGTCATCTCCATAGGAGTAAGACGAGATTCTTCATGCCTCAGATAGTGTTTTACCTTCATTTTATCTCTATTACCATCTCATGTTAAACAAAATAAATTCTAGTACAGACATTATTAACAAAGTAACTGAAAACTCTATTACATTCCCTCCAACTAATATTTTCTAAATTATGTAACTTTAACTGTTTTATAAATCCAAGTAAGTATTTTGCAAAATTAATAGGCTATCAGTTTTGAAAGTGAATGTCTTGTTTTGATGGTTTGGAGTTGTAAGGCTTTTATTTATATGTACTACCAACATAAAAGAAATGAAAAGAATTCAAAATTTATCCTCTATATATGTTCCTTCCTTTGTTTGGCCTGCATGTGGTCTGAGAGTAGAGCTGGTGTGCGGTCCTGGTGGGTTATTCATTATTCAGTTTTTTAAACTGCTACATGCAAGAGTCTCTGTGGATCAGAAGCAATCTGCACTCTTGATATGCGTTGTAATTAATATATTTTAAATTTCTGAATGTGCTTCCATGATAGCAGACAAAGAAATTTAAACATTTCAAACAGATGGCATAAGCATTTTGGCTAAGGTGAGCATATAAAAATGCCATTATCTAAAATATTCTGGTTTCTTAATGCTGAACAAGTAGCAGGGAAACTCTCATTTCCTGTACTTATCTGGGCTTGGGTCATAACCCTTCTCCACTAAGTACTGGTGCCATCTGTTGGTCCTAAAGAAACGACATCCACATTGGTGGGAGTTTTGGCTATTTCACAGAAGAACGATCATGTGATTTAACTTAGTGTTTGAAGTTTGACAGTACCATCCTATGAAACTTCTCAGTGGTTTAGTATTCCTGAATTGTTTCACAAGGTATGTATATTATCCAGCTTTTCTGTCAATAGAACAAAGCACCCGACACCCACAACTTGAAGGAAAAAAAGCTCAACTGGACTCACAGTCTGATGGAATTCAAGACACAGCTGCCTCCAAGGCAGAAATGACACAGTGGAAGGGCCTGGCAGAGGAGAGCAGCTCAAATCGTGGGAGCCAGGAAGCAGAGAGAGAAGGGAGGAGCCGGGGACAAGAACACACCCTTGCAGGTCATGCCCCCTGGGACCCACCTCCTAACTGCATGGTCAGCCCTGAACTTCTCAGAGGTGTATACAGCACCCCAGTGATCTAATCCCCTTCCAGAAGCCTGGCCTCTGAACGCAAGAGACTTTTGGGGGACATTTTAGGTCTAAACCATAATAGCATGACTTGTTTCTTGTCCACACATTCTTTTTTCATGGCACAGCTCATTTTTAGTTTGTTTGCCATTGAGGCTAAACATTAAGCTTTATGTTTGTCTTCAGATATCATTTTCAATAAATGTATACAATAATTTGTCTCTGCATTTTAAGATCATCAATGAAAATTTTAATCAATGATATTTTTAATTTCTTGTTTGTGAAATATTATAAATCTTAAAGCAGTAGCTTCTAAATTCATATTGTCCTTCATCCCAACCATAGCACTATAGATTACAGAAATATTAAACATTCCTTTGGATGTTCTGTAATTCTGTTGGCTTGCTAACCCAGAGATCCTGTCCCTTCCAGAGCTGGTCTAGTCTTAGAGACAGTAAATGACCTGGCTCGGGGCACACTCTTCATATATAAGTGAAACAATCCAGAGGGCCCTGTTCCCCTCCATTTGGCTCTCACAAGCAGGGCCAGGACATATTTTCCTGCCCTAATCGCAGAGCCTGGAAGCAGACATCTCAGGGCACCTCTACACCCTTAGTCTGCTGAAATTATGAAAAAAGAGCTGATCCTAAGCCCATTTACCCTGCCTCAATGCTCCAAAGTGTGGTAAGGGCTCCTCCCATGCCCCTCCTTGCTTCTTCTGCCTGTGAGTGGCCCGTGTTTGCCCATGTGCCCTAGAGACCATCCTGTGCCCCTCCCTTTCAGAACTGTTGGCCTCACCTTACATGAGTAATAACAGAAAGGAACCAACATATCAAAGGGTAGACCACTGGGGCCATATCTTATTATCTGTTTCTGTCTCAGCCACTGCATTTACTGTCTGTGCCTTATATGTAGAGGCTGCTGTTGTTCTTTCTAGTTCCAGATATGAGTGCCAGGTGAGAGTCAGCCTGGTGCCTATGATACCTGCTCCCAGCGTTTTCTGATGCCAAATGCCTGGATCGTCTATTTAACGCTCAAGGAATACCAATACCAACACGGCCCAAGGCTACTGTTTATAGCTATAGAAAACATGACCCGTCAGGCAGAATTTGATCATATTGACACTGTTTGAGGTTCAGACCAGAGGTCAAGTGCAACTCCAGTACTGGCTAGTTGCTGTTTACTCAGCTGTACTGAAAAGCTTCTGAAAGGATTGTGTGTAAGTGTGCAAGCATCTGTGTGTCAGAGGTCAGCAGACATATACACACCTTCGTGTACTCACAAGTATCCAGCTAAAATAAATCCACTATGTGCACACAAACAAAACCAGTGTTAAAAATACATAAAATAATGTTAGATCACCATGTGTTTACTTATTAGCAAATAATTTGTTATACATTTATATGCACACATATTGGTGGATAATTACTGGTAATTCGGTTTTGGTAATGCAAAATACATTATATACAAATTCCATGCTGATAAAGTTAATCATTATATCATATGTGTACCTTTGAGTTATAAAGCAAATGCATAAAACATTGTTTTTCCAGTAGTACACTTGCTGATTTCACTATTAACAGCAAATGTGGAGGTGGTTCCAGAATTTTAACTTATATTTTTAGTGATTTTTTTAGGTAATAGATGACTCTGAATCTGGAGCTTACAATGTTTGGTTGAGTAAAAACCTGTATAAATAACATGCATCTGTTATTTATATAAATATGCTAAAGTAACATAAAACTATGAAATATATTAAATATAAATATAAAACGAATACAATACAGCACAGCTTATTTTATTTAGATGTGTAAAAATGATGAATCAAAACACACAGCATCTTCTTCATGCACAAAAGAGAAAAGGGTAAAAAGTGTCATCCGGCACCAGCGGGGACTGTGAGACAGTTCTCTAGCACGTATGCCATGGACAGAATCTACTCTGCTCACTTCCTCGGGGTTTTAGGTAGCTAGGATATTTCCTAATAATGAGGGATTGGTCATTAGGCATGAAAGTTTGCCTGCAACTGTTGGCTGACTTCACAAGCCACCTTTCCGTTACTTGTCCTCAAAACTCTGTAGCTTGCACATGAAATCTGCAGGTAAAAATGCACTATTTTTAAAAAGAAATACTTACCATCACTTAAAAATAAAATTCCACTCAAATGTGTCAAGTGAGTGTTCAAAAATGCAATAAAATGAAAGATAAATATGAGTAACTGGGCCCCTGTATCAGTTTAAATTACTAAGGTTTAAGTCAGGCCTGATGCTCACTAAGAAAAAAGAAGAATATCAATGCCTTCTGCTAGATTTGCCAACTATTACCTAAAATAAATTTCTGGTAAGATATCATGTATTTTAAAATTATAATTTTTCTTATAAATGTATATCGAATAGCCTATTTTGCAAACTCAGAATCACTTCAAATGGAAACCGAAAAGGTAAATGAACTTATTTTCCTACAAACATAAACATGATGAATGTAGCATCGATTAGGGATAAGAGAGAAGCCAGCTTAGTGTGAAACATCAATTGAAAACAAATATGTAACAACAGCTTTTACAGTAAGCACAATAATAATGTTAGATCAGATGATTTTCTTAAAAAGAGTCTTTGTCAGGCAGAGATCACAACTACATTCATGTGGATTCATACACTGAACAGTTTCTTGTGATTTGATTTTATTCCAAACACCCTAAATGATGGCTGATTGGACTGACTGTGCAGTTGGAATCGCCAAAAGATCTGATAACAACAGCTCTCTGTTTTTAGTGCTTTAGCGCTTTTTAGAAAAACATGGCCTGGCAGAAACAAAATTGTTCCCACAAAACCATGGCTCAGAAATTATTCCTAACTTTCTACAAAGCTACCCTTTACCAATACATTTTTAGTATTCATTTCCATCCTGTCTCTACTTCAAAATTGAGATGGTCATACCCAGGTATGGAAAATTCTAGTGCAAACCAGAAAATAACATCAATACCACTCACAATAATTCCAGAATGACTCAAACAGTTTGCCTCCAAAACTTGGAAGCATTCATAAAACCTCCTCTCTTTTTTGAGTTAGTGGGGTTTGAACCCAGGGCCTTTACCCTGAACTACATTCCCGGCTCTTTTATTTTTTTTCCCCCCTTTTGAGACAGTGACACTCTAAGTCTCTAAACTGCCAAATTACAACCTGTGTACCATACCCTGCTAAAAAGTTTATTCTTTTTTAATTATTGATACATTTAGTGTTCTATGACTATGTCCTTCAAACCAACAGTGAAAACATGACAGGCTTATTTTTGACTAGAAGGAGAAAACTTCTGGCTAACTCCCCTCATTGAATGAGAATAGAAACTTCATTCCCCTGTTGATCCTTGAAAGATTTCCACTGGAAATATCCCTTCCTCCATAAAGCAGAGAAGACTTCGAGCCTGTAGGCAGACTACAGGAAAAAAAGAATTTCAAGTAAGAGGCATGCGTTCATAAATTTGCTTTAGATTATTTTTATTTACTTACAGGCTGGCAAAAAAAAAGTGGAAACTTAAAGGCTTGTGTGCTCTGAGTTGTGCGGATCTATGATGTGCTGGATACTGCACAAAGGGTTTTAACCTAAGTTCTCCCTGCATCCTCAGGATGGATCCATTGCTCTCCTCCGGTAATGAAAAAGCTACCACAGCCCGTTATGTTCACGGTCTTGACCCAAACTCACCACTCAGGAACACGGACCTCTACAGCTTGCTTCCTTTATTCCAAGAAAAAGCTGAGATCGACCAACTTGTGAGAGGAAAGAGGAATACACGTGGCATGACGTGGCATGTGAGTATCTCTATTGACGATTAAAAACATCAAACAACTCAGTTGTTTGCATTTGTATGAAATAGCACGGAATTCCTTTTTAATACTTGTTGATAATGGTCTTAGTGTATTAATTGACAAAGATCAGTCAAAATATAAAATGTAATAGTATTTTCCTCAAAGGACTTAACTTCACATGAAATTTTGTTGAACTTGCAGTTTCAACTACAACATTAAAAAAAGATTTGGAAAAAATGGAGCAGTAACATTTGAGAAAATGTATTTTTATCATGATCAACTTCTTGAAAAACTGTCATTTTTGTGACTTTATCAGTTAGAAAATAATATAAATGATTATTTTTGTACTCAAGAAAACTAAGAGCTGGGATTCCAATGGTGATAGTTTCTTTCCCTCTTCCAATGTTGCAGATATTCCAATTTTTTTTAACAAAAAATCTTAATTAAAGCATAATGATATAATTAAAATTGCTAAAACTGTACCTAGCAATTGTGCATTCATTTTGCTCATACTTATTGAGAGTCTACTATATTCCAGTGCTATGCTTGAAAATACACGTAATCTACTCCAACTTGTGGTATACATTTTGAAGCAGTTATTGCTAAAAGGAAGGCAAACCAAAAAGTGTAGCGACTGCTACAGCATTCACAACTCCACAATATTTTGTAAACTTAAATATATGTCAGCCATATTCATTGTAAGCAACATACACAGAAATAGCTACATGGCATTAGAAGGGATAAAAATATTTAATCAATGATATTTCACAAAATCATTAGGAATCACTATGCCCTTTCTATTCTACTTCTAGTCTTCACAGGAAAACAAGTTTGTTCTCAAAAATTCATTCCACCAATTGTCTTTTCAGAATGAGAAGAAAGGTTCTGTCTAAAATACAGACTATCACGTACACATGGCAAATGATACTCAATAAATAATTCAACGCAATACAATAGGGAAAGAATAATGTTTTCAACAAAAGGCAATGGAACAATTAGGCATCCAGAAGAAAAAAGGTTAAAGAATAAATCTACACCTTACTGATATTTCACACCATAACAAAAATAAAGTTGAAATGGATCATAACCTTAAATGTAGGATATGAAACCGAAAAACTTCTATGATTAAATATAGATGGACAGACTATTGTAATCATAGTTTGTGCAAAGATTTCTTTAAAATGATATTAAAAAATGGACATATTGCATTCCATCAAGATTATGAACTTTGACTCTTAAAAAAAACTATCACAAAAATGAACCAGAAAGCTATAAACTAGAAGAAAATATATGCAAAACACATATCTGATAAAGGACTTGTCTCCAGTACACATGAAGAACTTTTGTCACTCATTAATACTAATAACTCGATCAAAAATTGACCAATTATTTGAGTGAATGCTTCAACAAATAAGATTCCTAGATGGAGATAAGCATACAGAGACGCCTTGCCTACTTAACCATTAGAGAAATGTACAGCAAACCTCTAAAGAGATAGCTCAGCCAACTCCTAGAAGAGCTATAGCAGAAAAGCCCAATGATCCCAAGTAAGCTGAGGACCTGCAGGCAGGAAGGCAAAGAACGGGGCCCTCTGCAATGTGACGTCTTACAGAGCTGAACATGCACTTAGAGGGGACCCCACAGTCCCACCCAAGAAGATGAAAGCACACGCTGCATCTTGGATGTGGGTACTGAAGATTGTTTTATTCATAATGGCATAATGGTAATAAGAGGTGACTGAATAATCAAATGCAGTAAAAAAACTCTTCAAAAGTTAGAAGAAGCACAGCATTGATTCACTAGCTAACATGGGCGAATGTCAGAACCATCCTAAACTAAAAGGTATCAGACACAAAAGTCCAAATATGAGTCTATTCATACGAAATTCTATGAGTCACAACTACAGTGACAGAAAATAGATCAATGGCTGTCAAAAGTGCAGGGGACCCAGGATGACACTGATCAGTAATAGGCAGAAGGGGGCACTCCGGATGAGGGGAAGGGTCCTGCTGTGGCTTGGTGCTGATTACCAGGCTGAAAAAGTTTGTCAAGGCTCCTTGAATGGTACAGTTAATATGGGTCAGTTCTGCCATTTGCGAAGTTCTCAAAGGAAGTTCATAGCACAGATTTTTGCCAGAGTTTAGCGACAGATTCTAAGAAATTTTAAATAAAATTATGAGCATATTCTTTCCACTTCAAATGTATGCATTTTTGCTAACAAGTACGCAAGAGTAATATCAGGTTCTTTTGAAGACTGAGTATAAAATAACAAGTATAGGGTTGGGAATTTAGTTCAGTGGTATAGCGCTTGCCTAGCAAGCACAAGGCCCTGAGTTCGATCCCCAGCACCACCACTTCCCAAAAAACCAAGTGTATTAGACCCTAATTTTAGCAAACTAAAGGTAATCAGGGGAAATCACGAGGTCATAATGGGAATACAAATCAACTGCAATATCAGAACACACTTAGTCAGGGCGCTTTCCAGTATAAGCCCAGAAAAGAGACACTCTTTATCCACCTCCAGTCTTTTGCTACATGTCAATACCTACTGGTCTTCCTTCCCCTAGACACTCAGCAGTGTCTGCCTCTTATTCCATCTGATTACATATTTATGGCTGATTGCTTGTTGTAGCACACTGATTACATCATTTAAAGATTTTAATTGCATTGTCTTAAAAGCGAACACTGTATCATGTGTGATATTTAGTAATGAGGCAAAAAGTAAAACATAAATTTACAGGTAAAAGAAATTTACATAATTCATTGAGAGTATGTGAAATATTAACATATTAGGAATGTATACGCTGCTAACTACAAAATTAATTTCCATCTACCATCACAGATTACAGAGTCAGAGTGTTTAAGTCTCTTAAGGTGCTAAGTGGTCAAGAGTTGGAATATGGTTTCATTTATGCTAGACACTCTGACCTTGTCTCTGATGGCTGCACTGCGTCATTAACACTGTTTATTGCAGCAAAGACAGTGAGATGGTCACTATCTCTGCTGACGGTGAAGAAGCCAAGATGCATCACATATTTCATCCCCCAAAAGTGTGCTAGTTCATGGTTTTTCTACAATGGTACCTTGACAATGCATTAATATTCACATAAAAATAGGGAAATAGATTAGAAGTGTTTTATAAACACTTGTGCAGAAAACACTGAAGAACCCACTGATGATTCAATTGTAGGTTTTAAAAACTGTATCAAGTCGTTCTTGTTTGCTTTTTGGTGTGTCCAGGGCTTGTTCACTATTTCTGCTAAGACAGGAACCAATTTCATCTATTTTTGGCTGCCAGGTAGAAGACGCATGATGAATACAATTTGAGTTAATTTGAAGAGGTATTTGAGAAGCATTTGAAAAATTACTGGTGATTGCTACGCTCTAAAATTGGGTCATGAAGAGCGAGTCTCATAAGACAGACTTTTGTCTTTTTGAGAAAGTTATTAGCAGTGAAAGAACTAGGGAATTTGGGAGAAACAATGTCTCTGGGTTCGATCCAAGTCTATGAGAAGGCTGGCCGTACTGGCCTGGTACGACTTTCTTCCTCTCTGCACTTTTGATTATTCTTCAAGACTGATCCAGATGCCACAGCTCTGCAAAGCAGACCTAGTTAACGCAGGGCTCCAGGAGTTCTGCAAAATGGTTGCCCCCTATTATTCCTGTAGTAGTCAGCTTCCTCCTCACTGAAACCCACAACTGAACACCTGCCAATGAAAGGGAGAGAGGTTTAACTTGCTGGAGACTTCAGTCCGTAATTGTTGGCTCCAAGGCCGAGGTTTCATGGCAGAAGGACAAGGCCTAGAAAAGCTGCGTGATTCATGGCAGCTGGGAAACAGAGCAGGGGACCAGTGCCAGGGAGGAATGGGCGAGGGACCAGACATAGGTGCCAAGGCCACGCCTCCATGACCCAGATGTGGCAGACACACCTAGAAGTGTACCTCACCCACCCTTCAACTGAATCTCAATGCCTCAAGTTGACAGCCTGTCCCATCAGCCACAGTATCTTTGTATCAAATATTTTTAACAATCTACTTAACACCCATCTCCTCCACTAGAACAGGATGCCACAATATGACACAGCGGTTGACCTGTACTAATGTATCAACTGTTTTAGGAATGCTGCTATGGAATTCCTGCAGCCAAGATGAAAACATTTACCGTGGGTAACAGTTGCTACAAGTATGCATGCACATTAAAGGAGACAAAGTACTGACTAATTCAAACGACAGGAGTTCCCCTACAGCATCCAACTGACTTTCTCATCCAATTTTTAGTTTGAATTTCAATAGCTGTTACTTGGATTAAAAAAGTAATGGAGCAAATTTTCACCATGAGGGAACAATGAGTAAATCCTAAAAATATGAAGTTTAATCAGGATAAATTTTAAAAGTTCTAACCTTAGTTTACAATATTTCATGATAATGGAAGAAAAAAATGGAAACAAAGCTTTGGTAAATAAGCAGGGAGATGGGTGAATGGAGGAGAGGGGAATGGGAAAAAAGCAGCAACAAGATATGTCATGTACAGGTATAAATCCACTATGATGAATGTTACCATTATGTACATCTAAAATAAAACAAATTAAAAAAATAAATACATTTTTCATGGTGCAGGGTCAAGTAATTAAAGCTTAAAATTATAATATTCATTTAAGACCACAAAATAATGGGCAATATATTCTCCAAACACTAGCTGTGGCTCAGTTTAAGTGCTAAGCATTTTACAAGTATCACATAACTCAATCCTCAGAACACTATAAGGTGGAAATATCAGAACGTTTATGTAAATGATGAGGCAATTGAAATTCAGAGAGTTTAAACAACCTGCTCAAGGTCACACAAATAAATACTACAGGACACAATGTGAAGCGCGATCCCTAGTGCTCCGGGTTTAAAGTCTTGCTCTTTACCATCAAGCTCTTCTCCTAAAAGAGGCTGAATTGAGACTTGACCTTTAAAAGTATGAATGAAATTTCATGTTGTACTAATATGTGTATCTGTGTCCACACCCAGGGAGGCGATTGTTCATTAACTGAATTACTTTTGTAACATTAATTATTCAAACTACAGCATCCTCAAAATGGAAAAGAATCCAAAACAAAAACAGTTAAAACCTTTGTAAATACTCAAAAGAATATAATCACCATCTCCAAAGATCCCCAGAACTGTCATCTGAAAACTAGATTTTCACTTTTATCTAGTGTTCCAAATCCTGGGACACGACATGGAGGGAAAACTTGTTGGCAAACACAAGTGTCCAAAAACAGAGCAGGCTAATTGTGACATGGCAAATTCCTCTCTGTGGGAAGTCGCCCAGATGCAGGGTAGAAGGCACATGGTCAAGGGTGCTGGGTGGGGCTCTCTTTGCACTCTTCATATCCATAACTAGCTGTCCAATTATCTGCTTAGCAGAACAAATGAATCCGAAATTATATTTCAATAACTAAGATCCACGCCAATATTTCTGAATAACGTGCATCACGTTTAGCTATTTTTCCTACTGCCAAGCCCGTGAAAGCAGAAAATGCGTACGAGAGTCAATAATCCAGGAAACAATAAAGACAGAAGGAGCAACAGATATTTTTTGGTGCATGTATGACAGCTAGTCTCCAGAGCTGCTTCATTACACAGCCCACCCAACCTTGGGGCAGGCATCCTGAAACTTCCCGGGTGTGAATATGACAAAAATGAGAATCATTTTTGTTTAGAAGTCATACTTCTACCTGTAGAAACTGGAAAGTTTGGACATTAGTATCAAATCAAAACTACTTTTAGAGGAGATCATAAATAACAGCACTGAATTAGAGTAACACCCTATAGTCTTTCACTATTTTACAATTTTATCCATTTTATGGCAGGCACACATAGCTATGTTTGAACAGTAGCTGCATTTTTATTTTATATATCACTGGTCCCCAAATCAAACAGGCTATAACACTTTAATTTAATTGCTGAAAGCATAATGTTGATTAAAATGAGTTAAAAGCAAAAATGCACAATTTACAAAAAATATAATCTACATTTATATTTTTTTCTGTTAAACTCTTATTGTTGATTACTTAAAAAAAAAATTTTATATACCTGCTGGTACTGGTTGCTTGTTTTAATTACCTTCTCAGTCTCCTCCTATCCTCAATTCAGGCTCCATTCCTTAACACAAATAAATTTTCATGGGTTTAAAATACATTCTTTAAATTTGTTCTCCATGTGATTCTTTACTTCTATTTATGTGTGTGTGCTTGAAAAACACATTGTGCCTTTTTGGCCCAGTTCTGCTTCCCATTCTTTCACTCAACTTTGCACCTTGGAGTCTGTGTTTGTAGAGACCAGAATTCACTATTTTAGGCAGCTGTCTGCACCGCACTCCAGTCAGGCTTTCCTGGTGCTGTGCGTCCCTGCCCTAGCAATGCTGGACGAGCCCCGGCAAACGTCCCTCCTCGGAGGAGCAGCAGATACACCAGCATGGATGCAGGACACCAAGCAGTGCTCCAACCTAATCTCACCCAGGTTACTCCCACTGGCTTCTTCACAAGCTGATGAGTACACACTCTGTGTTAGTCTGTTTTTCATTACCATAATGGAATCCCGAGGCAGGTTACTTTGTAAACAGAAGAGGTTTATTTTGACTCACACTTTTGGAGGCTGAAAGTCAAAAGCTGCACCCAGGTTCTAGCAAGGAGTCCTCTGGGCTGCATCACATAATGACTTAACCAAGCACAATGACTTACCTAATCCTAATCACTTCCTCAGTGCCCCATCGCTAGACACTCAGCTTATACCTTCTTCACACCATTAACAAATGACCTTGAGGGTTAAATTTTGCATCATCCAAGGGGGCAAACATGCTTAAACAACACATAACCAGGAGTGTGGGTGAGTTCATATTTCTACTATTCTTCACACTACGCACAAACAGAAGGGTTTCTGAATTCTGCTTCAGCAACTTGTCTAGTTATATGCTTTGCCCACTTTTTTCCCCAAGATAAGCTTTTCTTTTCTTATTTTATTCCTATGGTTTCACTGTCTGTTCTAGGCACTAATGATCTACTGGCTAATAATCATATCTTCTCCCAGCCATATATCTCATACACTATCCTTCACTAAAGAATAATATTAATATTGAAATAGACATAGACTATAAGTTTTTTACTTAGAACATTGGTCATTTAAGAAAAACGGTCTTGTTCAAGAAAGCTTTTCCTTTCTTAATGTAATCAAGATATTCTACAATATGCTATTCCAGATAATTTATAGGATTTTGCTGTAGTGTGGGTGATTTCTGTCCCCTCAAAAGTTCATGTACTGGGAGCTTGGTCACCAGGGTGGGGATATTCAGTGGTACTGGAACCCTTACAGTGTGGGACCTGGGGGGAGGGCCTAGGTCCACGGGGACCAGACCCTCAACAGGGATTAAGCTCCTTCTCAAGGGGCCTGGTAACTCTGGGAAGAGGATTATTGCAAAGGCCTGTCTCTGGCCCCAGCCAGATTTCTAGTTTAGTGATGAAAGTACCAGCGGCCATACTCACTTCTGTCATTGCCATACACGGTGAAGTGATGCCACCTGGCCCTCACCCCATTGGAGCTGATGCTAGTGCCCTTGAACCTCCACAAGTGAGCAAAAGAACCTTATTGTTAATAATAAGTTGTCTACGTCAAGTATTTTATTATAGCAACAAGAAACTGACTAATCCAGATTATCTTTACCCATTGTATCTCTAAAATATCAGAAGATATCAGAAGTCTTATAGGATCATCCAATAGTAAGCCAAATTTTCTTGCAATTACAGTGTCTCGGTCATCCAATCAAAGTGACATATATTCACAGGATACTTCTTGAATTTCTCTATAGCAGTAATCTGTTTGTTTTTGCCTAATGAAGTGTACATAGATTTCATTATTATGAAAAATTTCTTATTTAATAAGAGGCCTTACAATTTAATTAAATGTTGAAGATAAGATACTTAGTTTAAGCATTCTATTCTGTACATATTTTATAACACCTAATAAAAGCCTTATGGGATAGATAATATTCATGCTATCTTAAAGGACACATTAAGTCACTACAAAGACATGCAAGTATTATCATTACGGAAGACTCTCCACGTTTGTTCTGAAGAATTACCTTTTATTTTTAATATAGGGGAACATTTATAAGACTCAAAGTCCTTTTGTGAAGATAATCTGATGCTAAGGCATAGGTTTCTTATGTCTGAAATAAAATGGATGGGCAGGATGAAGTTGAAGGTATGTTTAAACTCCTAAATTTTTATGACCCTGTAAAAACCACCGAAATAGAAATTTTAGTGAAAAAAGATAATTTCACATCTCTGTTCCTGGGCAAATTTTCTAGAAGGTAGGCTTCACTTATGCATTCACCTTCATGCCTTGTCACAAACATCATGTGTACATCCACCAAAGATAGAGAAACATCCTTCACTGTAAAGTGAGGTATTTAACATCGAACCACAACACTAACAGAGAGGAATGAGATCCTGTGTTAATACCAAAAATGCTTCTAGACTGAAGATAAGCAATTTAATAAAGTATGAGTTAAAGATTAAACACACCTCATCAGCTAAAGATGAGAATGTCACTTTTAGTATACATGGTTATTTCAATAATGTTATAGGTCTTATCACTTAATATTATAGGATATGTATTGCAATTTGCCAAAATATGCAAGATTTTATTTAGAGCCAAGTGAAAGCTATTTAATTATTGCAATTTAAAAATGAGAATACATTGCACACTCACTAGAATTGCTCCAATAAAGACATCATAACAAATGTTGCTTAGAATGGAAGAAAATTCCATTGGTCCTGCCTGGTGGGAATATAAAATGACATAAATGCATTGAAAAGAAGTCAAGCAGTTTCTTAACAGTTAAACATAATTTAGCTATCATAATTCGTGCTATTTGTGGGTATGCATGTATCACTGTAAAACGATGCCTTTCACTATTTCATGAAGACACACAGAAGAGGTATAGCTGGGTCAAATGGAATTTCTGTTTTTACTCTTTTGAGAAATCTCCATACAACTCTCCATAGTGCTTATACTAGTTTACATATCCAATGTGCTCATCGACAGATTAATGGATACAGAAAATACTATCTACATATATGTACACACACATATACACACCATGGAGTATAACTTAGCCACAAAGAAGTATAAATTTGAGTCATTTGTAGGAGAGGAATGGATCTTAGGACTTAAGTAAGTGAAATAAATTAGACACAGAAAGTTAAATTTGACATGATTTCTTTAATATGAGAAACCCAAAAATATAAGGTGAAGATCAATAGTAAGAAACATGGAGGCAGACTACATGGAGAAGAGAAGGGGATCTGGGAAAGGAGTGATGAGGGAAGATGAGGCGGGAAGGAATAAAAATGATCAGGATGTGATAGATATAGGTATCAATTCCCTAAGATGAATGTAATTACTACATTTTCCAAACATACCAATAAAAATGTAAAAGAAGTCAAACTCCGCATACACAGAAATTAGTCTTTTTGAATCTTAACCCCCAAACATGAAAATTTATGTCTATGTGAAGTGATGGCTGCAGATCTTCACAGAAGCATTATTCCCTAACAGCCCAAACTAGAAATAATACAAATGTCCACCAAGCAGTGAATGGATGGACATAGTAAGAGATATTCTGACAAGGGAAGAGCACTGTATCAGCTTCCCAAGGGCTGGTATTACAAGCGTGCACTGCCACACTCGCAGCTATTCAGCAATCAAAGGGAATGAACTGTTGCACATCACAACAGGAGGACTCTCAGAAACATTACGATAAGGAAAAGAAGATTACACATTGTGTGACACCACTCTAATGAAATGTCTAGAAAGAGTAAAGTCCCAGAGTGACAGAGCACATCAGTGGCTGTGTAGGGCTGTGGATGGGAGCAGAGATTAACAGAAAAGGGGTAAAAAAGATCCCATGAAACTGGATTTTAATAGTTCTTCCAAGAACAGGAATTGAGAAGTTCCAAAAACCTTCTACTCAATGCAACAACTATTTGAAAATTGGTAAGAATTTCTTCTTATAAAATATTTAAAGTCTCTAGAAATTTTCTTATGAGCATGAAAATTAATGGGCCATTGTCCTGGCTCCTACCTCCAGAGTAGGGGTGAAGATGTTGCTGTTCAAAGGGATAGACAATGTGAAAGAACAGAGTGCTGCAGGGGTCTCCCAAATGAGATTGACTGTTTTTAAAATAGCATGGAAAAATTAAGCCAAATGGTTTGTTGAAAACCATGAAAATATGGATGGTGAGCAATTAAGTGAAGAATGTCTGCTCCATGATGGTGATAAATACAATGATAGACCAGTGAAAAGTTTAGTAGAGATAATCCAAGAAACAGGTAGGTGTGGAGATCCTTCCTGTGATGGGAGCAAATCTCAAGGACTAGCAGCCAGTACTACTGGCAGAGGTATACCAGCATGAAGCTTAACAGAGAAAGATCAGAGAAAGAGAGAGAGAGACAGGAAGAAAAGGAGAGAGAGAGAGAGAAAAAAAAAGAAAGGAGCCTTGCTAAAATCATAGTCAACTGTAGTGTGATGGAGAGTGAGGGCTACCATTAAGGAAGAGTGCATAAACATCCAAGGAAATCCTCTAGAAGGAGTGACTGGAGATTCTGAACAGAGAAAACAGTTATTAAACTAGTCTAGCCAAATTACAAAGAAATAAGAGAAGAAGCCTAGGCTAGGGGTGGGATAAGGAGCAGTCAGTACCCAGAGTCACTGCATATTTAAAATCCAGTTTTCGACCAAGAAAAAGTTGTGAGACATAAAAGAAAAAAAGAAAAAATTCACTCATACAAAGGATGCAAAACGCAGACATTAGAAGCTTCTTCCAAAGGTGTACAGAGGGCAGAAACAGCAAAGTTGACAAAGTAACTATTATAAAAATGTTTAAAGAACTTGAGGAAACCATGTGTAAATAATTCAAGGAATGCATGATGGCAATGACATCAAATACATGATTTCAATTCAGAAACAGAAATAATGAAAAGGAACTAATTGAAATTCCTGGATAGAAAGGGACAATAACTGAAATGCAAACCTCCCTAGATGATATTTATCCTACAATTGAGCGGTTAGAACGACCCAGTGAACTTGAAGACAGACCAGTAGAAAATAAGCAACCTTGAGATCAGAGAGAAAAAAAATCATGAAACTGAACAAAAAGATGTGAGACACCATTTGGAATGATTATGAGAATACCAGAGAAGGAAGATAGAGGAGGGGAAAAAAGCATGTAAATAACTATTGTAAATGTCCCTAATTCTGTGAGAAACTAACCTACACATCTAAGAAGCTCAATGAACCGCAGGCATGATAAACAGAGAGATCCAAGACCAGACAGGTTACAGCTAAAATGCTGAAAAGAAAATGAGAAATACTCAAAGAGGCCAGAGAAAAATGACTCATCATTTATAAGGCAATGCCAACAAAGTTAATAATTGACTTATAGCCAGAAGTAAAGAAAGAATGAAATACTAAAAGAAACATACCTACAACTAACTTTAAAAATACACGAAAGATCACAGAAGTGAGAGGAAACAAACATCCAGCAATGGTGGCTGGAGATTTAAATATCCCACTTGAAATAATGTTTAAATGAACTTGATATAAACTTGGATCAGTGGAATAGGACGGAAAGCAACCAGAACACTTACGGTTAATACAGGCATGCTTTATAATGCTTTCTTGTGGTGGGGGCAGGTTTTTTTTTAAAATTTCAGTCTGAATTCATGACTTGCTAATAATGTTAGGTTACTAAAAATAATGTCTTTCAGCTGAAAACTGTGTTCTATCCATTTTTTTAAATCTTCATTTGGAATCAAATGAAAGTCTGATTCAGCCTTTAATGAGGGCTATATATGAGACTCTGGTGATTTTGAAAGGATAGGCATATCATCAATTTTCTTACACTTGATCTTTCTCCTTGGGTACTGAGCCAGGGTAAGGGAGAAAGAGAAGTTTCCTTATAGGGCCATTATTGAAAATGAGTGTTCTTATCATTAATTGCACATAAACACACGAAAAAAATACGACCATGACCTTGGAAAGATGGATGCCTGCCTTGTGCTGCTCATCAGGGGACATCCAGAAATCTGAGAAAAGTCTGTGTAAATTGGTGGACCCTGAGAGCTAAGCGGGGGACTCAGTCCTTGCAGCACTCACAGCACCTTATGAAATCTACTTACGCTTTCTGGTGACCTAGTAGATAAAATCAGATATGTGCGTCAGACTCACATAACTCTGTGCGCCATGAGCTGGCAGTCCCTTGAAAGCCAGCCAGCCCAGTCTCATCTAACCTCTTCCATAATTCCTTGACCTTCACCCACAATGAGATCCATCTCCAGTTTCCAGGGATCATATATTCACTACAAGTAGAAAACCTATCCTTTCTTTATCTGGTTGGATATAAAACCATATTCTTCCAGTCTTCTTCTTCAGCCTCAGTGGAGCGTGAGGAGGACCACAAGCACACACACAGGCCAGCAACTGCCGCTCCTGGGAAGACCTGAACTTCACACGTGAATAAAGAGTCAGAGTCAGGACCTTGGAGAGCAGAATCCAGACCAAACACCTTCTGACTGATGGGCATGCAAAGAGAATGGATAGTCTTCTGACTTCTTTCTCTGCCTCAGTCCCACACACTTGCTTTCCAGCTCTCCCTGGTGCTCTTGAGGTGGCGTAAACCAGAAGTCTCTCATTGATTAATTTAGGTCCTTCAGATACTGCCCTTTCTGTGCAATCTCACACTGAATCCTGAAAGCAGACCGAGAGAGCTCAATATTTTCCACTCTGAACAGGCAGTAGTTCAGCATAAGATGAAGTGTCCCAGAAACTGGAGAACAAAGAGAGTTTTTGAGGTAAAATTTTAATATATGTGCTGCTGAAGTGAGGACTGTGGGGCAGAATTATAATATTTAAGAGGATGATAAAGAAAATGATCCTATCTGGAAGACAGAAGAATCTTAGAAAAGACAGAGAACGGGAAAAATTGAACAAGAACATTTGGGGTGAAAAAACAATTTCCTAACGGTTCTGTCCACAGGACCACATTCTAAGGATACAGTACCCTATTTAAAAAATGAAAAGAGACCAGTACCTTTAGCAGAAAGGCGACCATGAACATTTACAGCAATTTTAATATCATATTGTGTGTTGTAGTTAGGGTGAATGGGTTGAAAGATAAATATAAAATGAGAAATTACAGTGAGAGCTTTTAAAACATGTATAGGAATTTTTTAAAGAAAAATTAGAAAGAGGATAGCCTATGAAGCAAGATTCTAAATGGTATGGAACAAAAACAGTGTGTGTTTAAAAGTTATTTTTGGAACATGTAAGACACCACCCCTAAAATACAATGATGAACAGACTGAATGGCGAGAAACTGAAGTCTTATGGGGACCTACTCAGACCAACAGAAATAGAAAGGGCAGGAAGCTCCAGGGAGGCAGGACCCAGAGAAGGAGAATGGAGCTCGTTTCAGAGGAGATTTACAACACCAGATTAGATTGGAAAAGATGGAAATTCACCATTCTGGAAGGGATGTTACAGACACCATATTTCTCTTATGAACTTCTGTAGATATCCAAATTGATCTTCTTTTTCAGAATCCCCGTAATTTCCCAACCAGACCTCAATACTCTAAATGCATAAATCTCATCTCTAAAAGTTTCCCATGCCAATTTATTATTGTACAGTAGTACATCAGTTCTCAGTATTCCACATAGGAAAGAATATTTTTATGTAGCATAAACAGGCTGTTTTCACGTCTTGCTTTGGGCCCCTTCTCCTCTTGCCTTGCAGACCTCCTGCCAGGGAATCTGAAGCTACTGAGGCTCCTTCCAGCAGATCAACACCAATCTCTATGCTCTCTGCTAATTCCTTCTGCATGTATTCTGGGTCTCTCTTTCCCTCTACTTTACATCATAAATTCAAACTCTTCCATTGAATCCCAGTCTTGTAGAAATATGTTCATATCCCTTCTCTTCTAAAGCCCTGCCAGCAAGAAAGGCTTAAACCCACTGTCCCCATTTATGATTCTGCTATCACTTTCACAGATTCTAGATAAGATGAGGGAAATGTGGGGAAAATCTGCCCTCCTTAAGCACTGAAAATGATCCTTTGGAACATTTCCTATTTGGTATGCATATTATTATGCTACTAGAAATTAAACTCACATACACAGTGAATTCTTAACTTGTTTATAACTTGGCTATAGAACAAGTGCTGACAATTTCAAACCTAACTTTGCCCCAAGATAATGGTACAGGTGTCTAGAACCTAGAAATAGTACTGTGATCCCCTTCCTTCCATTCCAGGAGAAAACACTTATTAACAGTGGAAGTAATGTCGTGAAGAATTATGGTGCTTTGCTCTATCCATGCTGATTTTGGCTGTGATAGACTTCATGTCCTCAGTAATTATGGAAATAAAGCTTTTGCTAGTAACACAATACAGAATTGTGGTGAGGAAGTTGTACAAATAGATGCAAAACAGTTATGACCACACAGACATCCTTCAGTACACATTTCTATCTCCTGATTATTTCCCATCCTCCAATACAACTTGGCAAGCTCACTCTACTGCCCAGAAAAAGAGAAAGCAGTTAATCAAAGGATATCATGTCCAATGTACAAGACTGGAAGACATTTCTGAAACATTATACAGTGTGTCATCTTGGCAACTAGGTGAACTGCAACCATTTAGAGCAGATCTATTCATCAAAACACACAGAGAGGAAGTTTAAGACTTGCACATTGGTGTTGAATGGAGCATGAAGAAGGAGTAGTGGAGATCACATAAATATTAAGCAATGACCTTCCATTTGGAAGTTGGAGGCAATTCCTCACATGGGCTTTTATGCATTTAGAATTTATTTCTCAGAGTTCCAAGGTGCAGGCAGATTGTAATAGCAATAAATAACATCAGGATCCAGAAAAAACATGAAAAAACTACCAAAAGAAAAAGGAGCTACTATCTTAAGTAGATGGCTATTTCAGAATAATATGACAGCTATCGATTTTGCAATTGGTAAAACTTTAAGAAAAACATGAAAAGTAACACTTCCAAAACACAACCACCACCTTAGAAAATTTTCACCTTAATTGTTCTATGTACAAATAGCCAGTGAATGTTTAAAAAATTAATAGAGGAAATGTGTATCCTCCTAAACATATCGAGTTCTTTCCAATGAACCATTTAAATAAAGCACACAGCCCACAGTCACAGTTATGTATGACAGCCTCTCTGGCTAACAGGTTCCTTGGGAAAATGAGAACAGAGGCCTGCAAACAGTTAAAAAGCCAGTATTTACTTCAGAAAAAAATCACTTGAGTAATATTTTCATCTTGTGAATATGCAAAGTGATACTTTGTATTTAATTTCCTTCCAGTTACTACTACTGCAAAATTTTATATGCCCATTATTCTTATTTGAGTTGCTTTTTGGCTATCAAAATTACCTGGTATAAAAATGTACCTTTTAGCCTAAGAACAGCTCAACCAAAAATTAGACTAAAACAAAAAATTCTGGAGTATTAATACCTTATTCATTTAAAAATTATGATAATGACTTTTTTTTAATTTTATTTTAAACCAAGAACATGTATTGGTACATTCTACATACAATGGTCACATTCATTACATTAATTCTGTACCTATACATGATGTATCTTGGTTCTCCCCCCTCTCCCCCCCTCCCCTCTGCACCCTCCCTCCCTATTTACAGCAGGTTCATTAATCATTTTCCATATTTTCCCCCAAAGAGGTGTAATAGATATTATATAAAAGGAGGATGGTGAGCAGAGGAGAGAAGTACTAGAAAGAAAGAAGGGGAAAAGCAGAAAGGCAACAGGGGAAAAAGAGGGGAAAGGGAAAATATGATAATGACTTTTATATATCGTTAGTAATAAAAAAAAGCGTCCATTTTAAAAATTGTCCATCAGGGGTTGGGGATTCAGCTCCAGTGGCAGAGTGCTTGCCTATCAAGTGCAAGGCCATGAGTTCAATCCTCAAGACCTCCCAAAAATGTCTATCTATCTTTTCATCCAATAACAAATATGTAACACACAAATTTGTATGTTTTAAGAATTATGCGACTCCTTCCTCAAACCCAATTTAATTATTCATCCCCAAATGCATTATAGAACCACTGAACTCATGTTCTTGTGAAATGGGAGGAGAGCTTAGAGATCATTTCGCCTGAGCCTCACTGTATAGATGAAAAAGTGAAGCACGGAAAAGTGATATAAAGCGAACACAGGATTAATCTGCTTAACAAAAGTAATACCTCGTAACAAGCCATCAGTAAAATCTAACATAAAGAACTGGTCTCCAAAGTCTTTCATTTTAATGAGAAAAGATAATAGCCTCTCTGTTTTTAGTCAAATGAATTAGTTCCAGATTTATTAAAGTTTTAAAATATTCTTAGAACTTTAGATTGGATGTGCCAGACGAGGGGCAGCACTTTCCTTTTTCCAGCTGCCCTCGGGGGGACTCTGAGCCTCACTGCTGCCAGATCCACAGAGTGTGGCTCCAGACTGAGTGGCCCGTCCCAGACATGCACTGAAGCTCCTGGACAATGAGAATGAGAGAAATTAGCTCTTTGGAAGTTAGCAACGGTTTTGAGGATCTTTTATTTTACTTTTGCCAGTATTTTATTTATGGCATATTCTGTTTTTATTTTGATATAAAAATAGCAAAAAGCTAGTATGAATGGAACAATGGATAGTCCAAAGTGGACCACAAAACTTAGGTCTTCTTGCTACCTCTGCAAGGGCCCTTAAATCCTCTGAAAGCTGTTTCCTTGAGACTATGGGAAGCCTTCTTACATTATAAATATGTTCTCTGGATAAAAGTCAATAAATGCACATCAACAATCACTGTAACTCAACAGACCTACAGACTCCCACACTCTATTCCCTTTTCCATATCCCCAAATTTGAAACAAGCCTATCTCTTTTTTTGTCATGCAGAGGAATGAACACAGGGGCTCACGTACGCTAGGCAAGCACTCTACCACTGAGCTACACCACCAGCCATGTTATTTCTTTGTAAGAAAAAAAAATTCCGTACTCTCAACCAATGTCAACAGATTTCTGGTTGGGGCCATTCTGTTCCATTCTAATGGGGGTGAAATACTTGAGAAGTTAAAGACAGCAGACTGAAATTCAGTGCTTTTCAAACTGTGGTGGTTTTGGACCACAAGCCAGGGTTTGTGGCAATGTCTACAGTCATTTTTGGTTATCACAATTGGGTGAGATGGTCTCATAGTCATAAGGTCATGGAGTGGCTAGAGGCCAGCAGTCATACTCGGCATCCTACAAGCACAGAACACCACAAACAGTAAAGCATTATCTAGCCCAAGATGTCAGCAGTGCCAAGGATAAAAGCACTGATCCAAATTCATGTTACCCAAAGTGCTGTCTTCACATGGGCACCTTTGGTCTCTTCTAGGACTTTGTTTGGGCCACAACAGACTTACTTAATCAACTTAGCTTTGCAAGACTGTCAAGTGATTCATGTAGTTAATCAAGTTTGAGAAGCACTGAGTACACTACATGTGGATAGTTCCTAAATGTTCTAAAGACCATCTGTCTTACAGCACTAAAGAATTCATGTAATTTAAATAATAGAACTATTGTTATAGTACCATGTATTCAACACAGTATTTCCAATATCACCATCTTGTTATCACTGGATAGTAGCATTAATACACATGCATACAAAAAAAAATCTCCACTGCTTGTATGTACCTTAAGAATCGCAAAGAAAGGGTGACCATATACACCATTTTCACAAAATTATTTAACTCTAGAATCTATTTTTCCCCATAGTATTTAGTAAGCCTGAAGTTTCACAGAAAACATTTCATTTTTTTCTGCATGGAAACAAAAGAGAAACTGAATAAAGTTCAGTCTCTCTCAATGACAACTAGAATTAGTTATTTTCAATGATGTGCACTGCTTCAACAAAAGACAGTACCCAAAGCTGGCCTTGACGGTGACAGTCTAGCAGGAATAGCTCAGAATTTCTACAGATAGATCCTTTATTGTCAGCCACACCCAGGTAGAATCTTGTGGTGGGAAAATTTTTACATACAAAAATCCAGGTGAAAAAAGATATGCTGTGCACTTCTGGAAATTGAAACAATGGACAAAGCTTAGGGCTAAAGATGAAGTCTTCTAATTCAGAAATCATAATGCAAAAGCACAAGCATTTCTCACATTACAGGACTGCTTTAACAATATAACACTTTCTTCAGTCCTATGTGTAACAGGGGAACAACCATTTAACAAGCAACCCCAGAGAACAATTGCACAAACAGAAGGAAAAAAGTAATTTCATGTCAATGGTGACTTTATTATGCACATAAATTATATGGAGTCACAGACTGCCTCTCTTCATCCCTAATTATGTTAAGGGTTACTGAAGGTTCACTTAGTGAAGAGAACTGCCTCGGGTGGACAGCTTTGCAAAGCTGTGAACACTTCCTTAGCGATTAACAACTTCTCAGACTTGCACACAGATGGGGTTCTCATGCCTGGCATTTCATGTTGATATAGTCATCTATAAATAGATACAGTGTTATACTCACAAGAAAAAAGCAACAACATGAAGCAACCTGTGTGTGATTCATCAATAAAATGATGGGACTGGAGTCATGCATGTCTGCATTCAAACCTGTGGACTTCCTGTGCCCACAGCCAGCACTGTGAGAAACAGTGGCACCATCTCCAGCATCACATCACTTGATGGGCTGTGGAATGAGCTATAGGACACGTAAGAAGGAGAACACAGGGTCTAATACCCTGTTGGCAAATTTTACTGGTTTTTTTTTTGTTTGTTTGTTTTGTAGATTCTCATTTTCAAGGCCACCTAACAACAGAGATACCTTGGGTCATTTTAGTCAACTAAAGTCATTTACTTGGACAAAACTTTGGGAGGAATAATGAACCTCATCAACTCTGCTCCATTCAAGATGTGATACAGGAATAATGAGTCCAATCAATTCTGCCGATCAAGGGAGTGATAAACGCTGGACCCACACAGCCAAGAAGTGTACCCTAAAAGCACTTGAATTTCCTGAGTATGCCATTCGTTTAGTGTCCTCCTCCAAAAAATCAACTGTTTGCTGTGAGACAAAGAGTGGGATCAAGGATATGAGAACAAGATTCTCTACAGAGACCTGGGTATATATTCAGTGTCACTCCAAGAATGAGATTTTGAAAAGGCAGGTCATCCTCGCTTCCTACGTGTCCACTTGAAACGAACAGCTCCATTGTATAGCATAGGAACCATCAGAGAGAGACTCATTTCTATTCTCTCAGACATTCTGTTCTAACATGCGCACTGCAAGAGTTAAAGGAATACACTAGCAATATCATGAGTTCAGGAACAAGATGAACTGCAATCCAATCTCAGCTTTGCTATGAGGATCAATTTCCCATCGGAAAAGATATTTAATCACTTTTTGCAGCTATTTCCTTCTCAGAACAAGAGTAGGAAATCTTTTTTTTAAATTTTTGCTTACCTCACTCACAAGGTAATTTAAAGGATTCATTTAGGTAATATAAAACAATTTGTATGTTTAAAAATGATAAAGCTGTTCATTGATTCATTCCATTCCCAGTAGTATTTTCCTTATGGTGCATAACATTAGCACAGCTTTCTCCCAAAAGATTTAGGGAAATTGTTTGTTTTCCTAAGTGAATATTAAATTGCATGAGGTTGGCAGGTGAAATTAGTGAAACTGTTTCTTAAAAGTAAAAAGAGACACTAAGTTTTGAAAACAATTTTTACTCCAGTTACATATACTAAGAAGAAGTGTATCCATTGGAGAAAGGACAGCCTCTCTAACAAAAGGTGCTGAGAAACCTGCATATCACCCTGCAGAAGACTGAAACTTGACCCCCATCTCTCACCTAGCAAAAAAAAAAAAAAAAAATCAACTCAAAATGGATCAGAGACCTTAATATAAGACCTGAAGCTTTGAAACTACTAGAAGAAAACACAGGTGAAATACTTCAAGATATTGGTACAAGCAACAAATTTTTGGACAGGAATCCAAAAGCATAGGAAACAAAACCAAAAATTGTTTAGTGAGATTATATCAAACTAAAACGCTCTGCACAACAAAGAAAATCAACATCAGAGTGAAGAAACAACCTACAGAATGAGAGAAAATACCCGCCAGCTATTCATCTGTTAGAAGAGTAATACCCAGAGTACATAAAGAATGCAAAAAAAACTTAACAAAAAGCAAGTAACTCATTTAAACAATGGGCAAATGATCTAATATAGACACTCCTCAAAAGAAGGAAAAGAAATACCTAATAAATACATGAAAAAGGTTCCATATCATTAGTCATCAGGGAAATGCAAATCAAAACTAAAATAAGATAACATTTATTCCAGTTACAATGGCTATTACAAAAAAAGTAACAAATGCTGGGGAGGATGTAGAGACAAATGAAACCATACATATTACTGGAGGAAATATAATTTACTAGAGCTGTAATTTAAAAATATGGAGGTTCCTCAAAAAACTAAAATTATAACTGCCATATGATCTAGCTATCCCACTGCTGGACATATATCTAAAGAAAACAAAGTCAGCATACAAAATAGATACATGCATGCTCATCTTTATTGTAGCCCTATTCACAAAAGCTAAGAAAGAAAATCAACCTGGCTTCTCATCAACAGATAAATGGATAAAGAAAACATGGTATACATGCACAATGGCATAGGAAAATGGATAGAACCAGGTGATTTTATGTTAAACAAAATAAGCCAGACACAGAAATACAATTATTTCATGTTCACACTTTCATGTGGAAACAAACAAAAAACAAAGTATACCTGAAAATAGAAAAGGGATTACGAGAGACTGAGAAGTATGAGGGTGGTGGTGGAAGAAAGGTGGATGGACACGATCAATCCATGTTGCATCAATGTGTGGAAATATCACGTTGAAACACATTAACTTTCACAATATCAATTAGTGATGATAATATAAATGTTATTAAGAACCAGATACTCCCCAGTAGTCTGGAATATATCAGTAAGGAAAATACACAAAGATCCCCATCCTCATGGAACTGAGATTCTAACAGCAAGAGTCACAGAATAAATACTGAAGAACCTTATAGTAAACCAACAAACTATACATCCTGTAGGAAGATAATAATCATGCATTTTAAAGACCACAAGATTATGAGAAACAGGGAGGTTGCGATTTGAAGCAGGAGAATCAAAGCGTGTGTCTTCGAGAAGGTGTCACTGAGCACAGAATTAATAGATTGCCAGCTTATCACACTGTGCCAGCAATTTTAATCTGTGTCACAAACAAAAAGATCCTTCAATGCTGAATTTTTTATTGGCCCACATTCGATGCAACTGGTATGGTTACTGTAAATTTTAATCAAACATCACATAATACAACTTCTTGCTGTAGTCAGCCCTGAAAGTATCCATTTGACTCACTGGGCAGCAAGTAATTATCCAGAGTGGTTTGAAGTTCCTTATAGTGAAGCCTGGCTCCAAGCCGCGTGGCACCAAAGAATCTTAGGTTCAAAGTAATGAGAACACCATGATCACAATGGGAAAAAAGCAGATCTTGAGTTATATTTTACATAAACTCTTGGGTTATTTTTGTTTTGTTTTGATTTCTGGTGGTGGGGATTGAACCTAGAGTCTCACTCATACTAAATACACATGTATTTCAGTGTATTACAACAGATCTTGGCATTGTTCTCATGAGGCTGGTTTTACTGACATGCAGAATACAAGAGCTTTTGGACCAGGAAGGCCTCGGACCAGATTTCAAAGAAAGGCCTGGGAGGCCAAGCAAGGCGCACCTAATGGGTCAATGCAAGAAGCTACAGGAATGAAGTCAAAGATTCAGTGAAGATCCCTGAATGCCAAAGATGCCAGGAACGTGGACCATCTGCCAAGAGAAGCAACAGGCCCTGAGTGCAGATCCGAGTGAGGGGTCATGTGGGCTGCATCCAGCATGGCCACAGTGGTCTGCTGCCCACAGCCACATTTTCCCCCATGTGTTCTGGATACTAGATAAGGAGCCACATGATTTAATATCTACCCTGCTTTTAATGTTTGGTCTTGCTTTTATCATATTCTTTTCTATCCCTCTATTTCTCCTGTTCAGAATGGGATTGCTTACCTGTTTGTTGTTTCTTTGTTTTGACACTCTTTTTTGTGTTTCTTTTGTTTTGTCCTGAGACAAAGTCTCAACATGTAGTTCTGGCTGCCCTTGCACTCACAGAGACCCACCTGCCTCTGCCATCCAAGTGCTGGGATTATATGCACCCACCACCAGTGTATTCTGGGATTAAGTAACTTCATTTTGCAGAGATTCACAGCTAAGAGTGTGCCTTGAGTCTCAGAGAACTTGGACTGTCTAGCAATTTTGGGAATGCTGACTTTGGAGAAGGGATTCTTGTGCCTCGGTTGTACTTGAGATAGTTGCATCATAGCAGGTGGAATTTGACCTTCTGTTCACTTAGAAATTAAGCAAAGTTTAAGGAGTGCGCTTGTGTGTCAAGCTGACAAAGGAAGTGATATGATGGTTAAGGTGAAATGTCAATTTGACTGGCTTTGGGATATACCCAAGGGATTAGTAAAGCACACTTCTGGGTTGTATGAGTGGAAAAGGAGGTGTGGCCTTGAGGGTCTATATGTGTCTCTTCACCCATTCCTCTCTAATGCTGTTGCTTGCTGTGCCTCACTCACCAGGAGCTCAACATCTTTATCCGCCACACCTGTGCCAGGGAATTCCTTCGGAACCGGGGGCCAAGTTAGACTTCTCTTTCTTTAAATGATGTGCGTCAGGTATAGTGTGCCAGTGAAACAAAAGGAAAGTTAATACATGCTTTGAAAAACATAGAGAGAGATCACCAAAAAATGTATACACACTTCAGCAGTTGGCCATACTAATAAATGTCTGGAAGTCAGTGGCCACCACGTTGAGCACCTCTTGTAAATGTGGAGGCCAAAGGTAACCTATCTCAATAAATTTAGGATTAAAATATTTTAAGAAGTTTTCCTTTTTTGATGTATACATATTTGGTGGAATGTATATATAAAATATATCTTTTATATAATAGAAATATTGTATATGAATATATATGAAACTATTTTGGTGGAATGTGTGTGTATATATATATATATATATATATATATATAAACTATTGCACATGAAGTAAAAGAAATGTTCACTTTCTCCAGTTTTCCAGATCATTAGTATTATTCACTTGATTTCATGATTATTATTGAAAATAGCAGAGGTGAGCATGTTTGAAAAATAATCTACTCCAATTATCAAATGTATAAAGCTGTTCAATGATTGGAAGTAACTCCTTGATTCTGTTTCTTAAATATTCAGTGCACGAAGTACAATAAAACCACTTAGTCTAAGGCCAAGTTTATTACTTTGGACTGCTCTTCTCCACAGTGGGGAAGTTTCATTAATAGGTGAATCAATACATGGATCAATACGGAAAAGTGAAAACAACCTGGATAATAGTATTTGCAAGGTTGATAGGAATATGTCATGCCAGAAGACAGACACAGATACCAAGGTGGCAGTTTATGTGACATGTGCTACAATTATTTTCTGATTTTAAACATATAGAACATGGTTTTAGAAAACAATGATAATTATTATATACAACTATTAACACTTATATGTCCTGAAAGATATCTAGCATATGTATTTTTTTAATCCTGCTGGTTTTATGAAAACTTAACAACAGAGGAAGTCAGTCATGATTATCATTGATATGTTCGTGGTATTGGTCCCTCTGTGCAAAAATTGTACAACTGATCCTTGTCTCCTATAAATCAAACTGATTATATACATGAAAATAAACTAATATTCATGGATGCCTTTGTGAAGTAAAGACATGAGAGAAGTTATGTAGCTTAATGTCAGAATACTAGTACATATAGTTGAGACCAATTAATTAATTCCTAATTATTTTTAACACACATTTATAAACTTTAATCTATAATGATTTATTTCATATATTTTAGGGACCCAGCAGAAGTGTGTGATTGGTAATGCAACATTCAGGTAGACCAGCTGTCCTAGCTTTGGGAGGTCAAGGTCACACACTCTGCTCTGGGAGTGAGTTTGACTGGGCCTGCTATACCGCCTGGCATCTCGTCTGTCCTTGACTGGTGCACAGTCAGAAGTCCCCAGGCCAGGCAGAAAGTGGGGGCATAAAATGAGTGATTTCATCTACAAGTCATTTCTTTATCACTTTAAAAATTGTGTATATTTCATCAGCTTCATGAAGAAATTCAGTGATGACTTTCGTACTTTTATTACATTCTATTTGTAAGAATTTTGTGTATTGCTACAAAACTATAGTGGCTTTTCTCATTTCTATGAAAGAGCAGCGAAATATAGTGAAGCATTAATGTCATAGTGAAGCCAACAAATATTTATGAATGCCTACTGAGGGGGACATTTTCCAGTGTAACAGGTAAGAAAGGGTTAACAGCACTTCCAGACATTTTTACTGTACTACTTGTGCACTTGTAATTATTTCCTTTTAAGAACAGGGAAACAACAATTTCTTATACTTACCAATTATCTACATAGCCTTAAGAAATATTTGGAAAGGTAAAAAATATAAGAAAATAATAGTCATATTACTTCCAAAGTACAGTAGGTAATTTTATTGATATGAGTTTATTTTACAAAAATTAATAATGTTCAACTTTTAAACAAAAAGGTATAATAGTATTTATATCACTCTATAATGTGATTTTTTTTCATATTTTCTCCCATTGCATAAGCTGCCCTTTTAATTTGTTCATTGTTTCCTCTGCTATTTAGAAACTTTTTGGAAGTTGTCTCACTTGTTAATTTTTGCTTCTGGTGTCATAGTCACAGAATCACTGTAAAGACTGAAGTGAAAAGACATTTTTTGTATCCATTCTAGGATTTATATGGTTTTGGCTTCTATGATAAAGTCTTAACTTACTTTTAGTTGATATTTGTACATGACATAAGATGTGGGCTCAATTTCCTTCTGAAAAGAGATATGCAGTTTTCACAGCATCGTTTTTTGAAAATACTGTATTTCTCCCACTGTAGATCCTTTGCATTTCTGTCAAAGATTAGTTGATCATATATGCACAGCTTTATTTCTGAACTTTCTTTTCTGTTAATTAGTCCTTATGTTTGTTTTTCTGCCTACCATGCTGTTTTGATTGTTGTAGATTGACAACACGTATACTTAGATGTTAGGTAGTGTGATACCCTTAGCTTTATTTTTCTTTCACAAGATTGCTTCAGCTCTTAAAAATGTTTTGTAGTTCCACACAATTTTAGAATGGTTTGGGTAGTGTAAGTATTTTAACAAGACTAAATATGTTTCCCTTTCTGTCATCTTCAATTTGTTTCCTAAGTGTTTTATAATTTTTGTGTACAGGATTTTCACTTACTTGGTTAAATTTATTTGCAAATACTGTATTCTTTTTTATGCTCTTCTAAATGAAACTGCATGCTTAATCTCCTTAGGGAAATTCACTGTTAATTCATTGTTAGAGTATAGAAATGTAACTGATTCTGGTATGTTGGTTTATTTAATCAGAAACTTACTGAATTCATTTATTAGCACTAAGATTTGTTGAAGGAATCTTTAAGATTTTGTATATACAAGATTAGGTCCAGAAACAGTGTTTCTTTGTTCTTTATTACCCCATAATTATGCTGAATAGGAATTTCTACACTCTGTTGACTAGAACTGCTGAAAGCAGGAATCCTTGTCATTTCCAAATTTTAGAGATAAAGCTTTCAGCTTTTCACTAGTGATGCAATTCAAACACTGACTATGTCACATAAAGCCTTTATTTTGTTGGGGTATAATCCTCCCGTACCCAATTGGCTAAGAGTTTGGATAATGAGAAAATGAGGAGTTTTGTCAACTGTGAGAGAGCACTGGTTTCTGTATATTATCTTGCCACTGTGGTGAAAGACTTAATTTCAGTCATTTATCAGTCAGTTAGCCTAGATGATTTATGGAGATCAAAAAATCTAGATTTTGCTTCTCAGTACTCAGAATTTATCACTATACTTTCAAAGAATTGTTTTGGTTAGCAGTTTCTAAACAATTCTGAACAAATAGTTTTGCATTAGACACATTGTACTTTAGTGGGAGTGATTCTAGTTTTTTACCAATAAGGGAAATCTTGCTATTTTTTTATTTAGATATTGTTTACCCTCAAGGAAACAAATGAACATTGAAGTCCTTATATTCGGTCAGCTATTGACTGCCATTTCCTGTGTCTTTCATTATATAAGAAAGCTCTCTAAAGCCCTCAAAAGGAGAGATCCATATGCCATTGAGAAGACAGTAGAATATCACAGAGAAGTACTCTGCTTTCTATAATATGGATATGAAACAATAAGTATTTTTAAGTAAAAGGAATGGGGTGAGCATAAAAACATATGATTCCTGTCATGATCAATCCTTCCATGTTTTCTTAAATTCATTCTATGTTAAATTATATTAATGATTGATAAATAGAATTTAGGGGTTGGGGATTTAGCTCAGTGGTTAGACTGCTAGCCTTGCAAGCACAGGCCCTGAGTTTGATCCCTGGCACCAAAAAAAACCAACCAAACAAACAAAATAAAACCAAAAAACAAAAGAAAGAAATAGAATTTAAGGAATACATTAATTGTTCAGCTCAAGGACATTGGTTTGTTCATTGAAATAAAACACAATAAACACTGAAGAAAGTATTGCTTATACTAATTTATTATTGTCATTCAGGGCTTAGAAACTAAATAAGATCGATCCAAATGCACTAGAAACAGCCCTAAGTAGTTTTAATACATCTCATGTATGGTTACCCAGGAAATAAACATCACACACTTAGGGTTTCAGTAATTGAAGTGGTCACTAATGTGGCTCTTACTTTCCCAAGTTCCTATTTTTTTCTTTCATTGATGACACACTGTCATTTAATTTCTAATATAGGATGTACTGAGTCAACAATATTTAACTCATTTCCGTTACAGGGCCCTAAGAGTTGTACCTGTAGAAGATTATTCTTAGATTTAGTTAAAAATAAGTAATTTTAGCTTTAAAGTAGCTGGGAATAATTCCATCTGAAACTGTTTCAAGAAATTGTGCTGAGATAAAGTTACACAAAAAGATCACTTAAAAATAGGCATGATCAAAAACACACACACAAAAAAATAGGCATGATACTACAAAAAAGAATTAAAGATGACCAATGTATCAAGCAAAATTAATTTAAATTTATTGTCTTTATGTGTGATTTCTCAATTTTAATTCATATATGTGTTATTCAGAAATGTAATTGATGTGTTTTTATGTCTACACACATCCCATAATTCGGTTTACAATATTAGTTTTTGCAATGGTCTTGTGAAACACTTGAGAAAATAAGAGTGGTGTAGGGCTTTAGGAACTTGCTCTATAAAACCTTATCTTCAACCAGTCTGTCACTGTACTAGCTCTGCTTCTCTACCCTCTGCTGAGCGTCCAGAAACAAAACCATGTACTAGTATGGACCAGAGGCAGTACACAACCTCATTTTGGCCCTCAGAATACTTGGTGAAGGTTCTTTGTGTTTTGGATTCTCTATCCAAGTCACTGTGGCTTACTGCAAACCAAATCTTGTTGCTGCTGTTGGTGAATCCCCCATTCTTCTCCAGAGATAACTTTTGCTCCTGCTGACCCAGAAACCATGCAAACCCCCAGACATAAAATCCCCAACTTCACAGGTTAAGCTGCTACAGGTGAGCTTTGAAGCACAGACCATTAGTATCTTTGAGTTTAATCACACAAACTCAGGCATAGTGACCAGAAGAAGTGAATGAGAAAAAAGGCACGCCAACAATTCCAGGATGCATGCTTTTTCCTATTTTTCCATCTCTGAAAACAACTTTAGCTTCCAGCTATGTTGTCTTACAACTGCCTTTGGCCAGATCGTGGCCATAGAAGACTCGAGAAGTCCCACACATGTTCTCTGTGTTGTGCTTTGCTAACATTTAAACAGTGTGAGAGATTCTGACAATTTTTAAACATTAATGATAAATAATTTAAAGATAGAAAAACAAAAATTTTTCAGATTAATGTTTCATAAGTATCTGTTAAATGACTTTATTTCAATTGACACACCAATTAAAACATTTCCAAAGTCATTTTGATAAGTCAATTACACATAAAATTATAATATTCATAAACTTCATTCTTTATATTTTGAATGATATAAAAACTCACACTTTTTCTTATTAACTTTTTTATTTCCGTCATGTAGATATTTATAATTACCCTTGAAATGGTTGAAAATAATTTTCTCAAAATTACTATCCAGGAAATACTATTTATTTTTATTACTAAATTCAAATTCTTATATGGCAAAATTTGTTACTACTGTATATTTGTCCTTTGAATCTATTTGTTAACAGACCATATATTTTCTAAATATTTGTATGTATAATAAACTTACTCATCAAGTTTTGTAGAGATATTGAAATACACATTGTTATTTTTTAACCAAATGAGAACAGTAGCTATTTCCTGCAAACATCTTGTATATATGTTCATGTTGACAAAGGTCTTAGTTACAGTTGAATGTAGGTGCCTAGTCCAACTAAATGGTTAAGATGATGAAGAATATAATCACTAGGAAGTGAGGGGTAAGAAAACAAAGAATAGGCAAGAATGTATTAGCGCATCAGATGCAGTCCTTTCAAATTACTAACAACCAACAAATTCAAAGAATCCATTATTGGAAACCTTGTTCTTCCTGGCTTCCTGTGTTATCTGCATTGCTGTATTAAGTGGAAAACTCACTAAACTGAAAAAAGAAAAGAAAAGAAAAGAAAAATCCTGACATGCCCCATCTTTGTCAAAGCCCTAAAAATATTACAGTCAATGTCTCGCAGTCACTTAAGCCCTCTGGCTCCAGGCACTCAGCTTGCAAGCTTTCCAATGACAGCTGATTGCTGATGGGAGGAAGTGACAAATTAGTGAATTAAAAATTTACACTGCACTACACAGATACATTTCCTGACAATCAGCATTATTGGTTGCTAAAATGAGTTTCAAAAAGAGGTACGGAATGTAAAATTTCAAAAATCACAGTCCTGCCTAATATAAATTCCATCTTTTTTTTACTTCACAAAAGACGAGTGAAAAGCATTTAGAGACCTATTAAAAATTAAGTATCATCATAAAACCGATTATAATTAGAGGATATTCAGAAATCATTTAATAGTTTAATAAAAATGTTTTTTAAAATACAGTAGATCAGTAGATAATGCATTACTAGTAAATTATTTCTTAAAAATATTCTTATTGTATTATATACAATAAGAATGGGTTCTTAATTCCTACAGAAAAACAAACTTAGGGGTTGAATACAGCCTTCAAGGCAGAATTCTCCTATTTGTTTAGTACACTAAAGCTTTCAAATGTTAGCATGTACATTAACACAAGGGTGCTGCTATGGTTCAGGCCAAGAACGACCCGGCCGGGGCCTCATGCATTCAACCATGGGGCTTTCGGAAGAGGCAGGTCACTGCCGGTATTACCTGGAAGGGTCTGTCTTTGTCCCCACCTGCTCCTTTCTCTCTGTGTTCCTGGCAACCATGAAATGGGCAGCTTTCCTTAGCCCAGGCCCTTCTACCACACTGCATCCGCCTGTGGAATGTAAATGTGAGCCAGAAACAAAATCCATCTCTCCTCCTGTCGGCTGTGTGTGCAGGCACTTGGCTGGCTCATAGCTCTTTACCTAGAACTGGGAGAAGGGACATGGGAACAGGAGGTGGGACACCTGCTTGGTGGACCCTCCCTACACAGGTGCATCGGCCCCTCTCAACCTCCAGAAAGTGCCGCTCTCATCACAGCCACTGTTCCTTCTGTTAGGGCTTGATGTTTTAAGGTCTTCCCCACGCGTTTCCCTGCATTGGGGTTCCTTGCTGTCACACTGAAATGAGTGGTTACCTTGCTGGTTCTGTCATTCGATCCTGGATATCGATCTATTTCGATTTTCAGCACAGTGCTCAGCCTCAGTGGAACTGAACTAAGTTTTTCAGTCTTCTGAATATTTTCAGCCTTCAACATATTGCTTGGATGCTCTAAGTCTTCACTGTGAAGATGGGGCTGGTTTTTCAACTGCATTATAGTTCATCAATACATTATGTATCCTTTCACCAAACCACACTGCTGGATCAAAGATTTTATGCCGACTGATTCTTCCTTTGTTTATCAGTTCTTGAGAGAGAGACGAGAGTTTAATATTTCGAAATATGATTCCACTTTTTGAATCTTTTAATTCTATCACGTTTTGTTTCACAACTTGAAAATTCTGTTTCTTTCTTTAGGTAGATTCTAATAATGGGTTAACAGGGCACAAGAAATGTGCAAGTCAAAAAGCAACCAAAAGTGTTAGTTTGCCTGAAACTGATATGGGAAAAGTACAATCACACCTGAAGGGAGAACAGTAGAGTGCCTGACTGCAGGAACAATTACACTAATGATATCATTTTGAGTGAGAAGGCAAAGGTTGAAAGAAGAGACACACAGCTAAAAATGATCAGCAGAGAGCTGAAAACATGAGCCAATGGAGAAGGCTGAGCCCTAGAAAGAGATTTGGAAATACTTGCATACATGTAGGAAATGAGTGATACACACAGGAAAGATGTGGGTCATGAGAATCATGCAGAATTTTAAGGAAGAAAATCCAAACTAGGAAAGAGAATATGGTGATATTTATAATGTTTTAATTTTTCACGTTTCATCTATAATCATTAGAAAATTTGCATATTTTAAAACTTTATCTAATTTATGTAACAAATTAACATATTAAGTGTTAAAATGTCTTTCTTATGTATCACACAATGATCCAAGTTTTAATAAAATTGCACAAATCTATATAGGATCAATATCAGTAAGAGCAAAATTTAATTTGAAAAGTTAAGAAAAAATAACAAATGAAGCATTTTAAAGAAAAGTGTCAGAGAGAGATGAAAATGTAACCGATTGTCTGAAAATGGGTACTTAACTATGGGATCAGAAAATTATTCAAGGAAAGTTTATTAAAACAGTAATAACATTTGTTAAGAAATATATACAACCAGGGGCATCATGAAAAATAAAAATTAGTAAAGCATATTAAAAGGAAGAAAAAACATAAAAGGGAAGAGAAATGCAAGTATCCAATCAATTACTTTTGTTTAGACTAAAGTCAAAGTTCAAAAAGTTCCCAGGAGGGCAAACCACTCGGGTCCCCTCTTGTCTCTCAGGAGCTTTCTTTCTCTCTGTCAATAAATTTCCTATGCTTGAAAAAAAAAAAAGTTCCCAGGAAATCAATGATTTTCAAAAGACTGACTACACTCTAAGGAGTATATAATGTACTCTTCTACCTTTGGAAAGAATACTAGACAAAAACAAGAACATTCTCTATTTTACCACATCAGTGGTAGTTGGAACGAATCTTAGAGACCACTTTTCCTAGAGATGACAAACTGAGGACTAGACATGAATAAATTCCAAAAAACTCCACCCTGAAAAGATGGCAGAACTAAAACTAAAGCCCTCACTTTCTTAGTAACTGCCTCCTGGACTTTTAGAAAAACAGTTCCCTTGTTTGCTAAGGAGGCACCAGTCTTATGGACTTGACCCCTGTGGATGTTTTGAAATGTCAGCTTTTGTGACGCTTGTGATTTTCCTTCATGTTGTCTCTTCTGAAGTTTATATTTCTCAAAAGTTATTTCCCCAAAACCTCATTAAAGCAAACTACTGTAAAGCAATTTTGAAAATCTATAGACAGGAGCACACCAAAAAAAAAAAAAAAAAAAAAAAATCCGAATTTGGTGGGAAGTCGTATCTCTGTGAGATCACTGAGAAATCTAGTCATTCTGGATACTAAAATTGGAAAGAGATAATTTTTGCCTCTTCAAAACACATTCCTTTTTTTTTTAACTGGAAAGATCAAATAAAAGAAATACTGACGTTTCTCACTCAGAGATGTATATTCTTGTTTTTCTATTACCTTGTGGAGGCCTAAATAAATGGTCAGAGTGAAGAGTAAGTCCTTGTAATTGATGCAGACAGTAAGAAAACAAATTAAAGCTCATGTTTTTAATTCATTCAAAAAGCATAAGCACGATTAGGAGACAACTGTTTAAATGAATCCACCCGTAAACAGATAAAAGCGCTACCATCTTTGCAGTCCACACTCACTTGAGAAGGAAAGCTTTGGGGCATGGTGTCGAGACTAGGGCTGCACTGAAAACCATGAAAAAAGGGAGTAAGAGGATGAAGAAGGCACCCAGTGGTTCCTAGCTCTTTGTAAGACTTGCATTTTACAAAAATGAACCTAGGCTCAGTGTAAGAAAAGCAGGACTCAAAACCAATATCCACAGGGCCTTCCACGCACCTGTACCTTCTGGAAGATAAATGGTCATGCCATGCAAAAAATGAGCATACATTACTGGCTAAAATATAAAATTTTCCTAAAAATTAACTTATGCTAATGTTCCACACTTGTCTATGTATTGATCTATGGTGAGAAGAGAATTCAGTGTTTCCCACTAAAGAGAATACATTTAACAACGAGCCTGAATTGCCTTTGCTATCTGCAAACATTTTAATATAGCCTTTCAATATGTAATCTGCCCAATGGGGTTATATAATCACTAAGATGGTTCATGAGTAGAATGGAGACATTCTTTGAAGAAAAGATATTCATGCGCTGGGGATGTAGTTCAAGTGGTAGAGCGCCTGCCTAGCAAGCCCAAGGCCCTGAGTTCGATCCCCAGCACCCAAAATAAGAAAAGATACTTACGTCTGAAAAACAGCTTTTCTTTTTTTTTTCTTACAATGACACTCAAGAAAACCATTATCCTAAAATTCTGAAATACGATATGTTCATTTGTTTTTTTGTTTGTTTGTTTTTTTGTGCTGGGGATTAACACAATGAAAGTTTTTTTTTTAATTATCATTCTAAACTACTATATTCAACTGCAGTTTTTAGAACTGAATTTTTAAATTTTAGGCTTTCCAAAGGCTAAAAATATGCTTAGTCCATTTGAACTCTGCATATATCATTATTGTTAAGAAAATAATCAAGGAAGGGGGGTCATAATTCGACCTAGGAAGGATGGGAAAATAATTACAATAAAAGGTAGTTAATATGCATGTACTACAAGAATATTTAAAGATGTTCTTTATGCTACCACCATATTCACAGCCAGTAGCATTAAGATAAATGATCATGTATCTAAATTATATTGGTTGTACTATTAATTTTAACACTGGCAGAGAGATGTGATTGGCAACACACCACAGTAGCTTTTCTTAGAGAGCCATGCTAGAAGGAACCGTCTTAAGACCAGATGCCATCCCATGTTCAATTCCCTTAGTTGCCAACATAGCTACAAAGGAGTGATTTAATTTAAAAGGTTTATTTTTGAAATTCATTAATATCTGAATATCTCAATTGAAGCTGCTAATTAAAATGTTATTCTATAATAATATAAATTGGCTGGTAATATTGAAACCTTTAGCAAAATGTCATATACACGTATCAAATTCTTATGCACATACCATGTTATGATCAAAAGAGTACATTAAGAGAAGATCGCATCTCTGTTATACTTTGAGAAAAATAAAGTTTGCAAGGCTGATTGTATTCAGTGGTCTTTTAAGAAATTAAGATAATTTAAATGTTATTAAACTACAGAAAGGACTAATTTATCATAGTAAATAATTTATCATAGAAAAACATGCTCTTGTCTATGTCTATGATTGTCTCTGCGCTGGCATCATTTTGATATAAAGCATTAGTGTCAATTCATTAGGCTTCCTCTCTAAGGACACTTTACCAAGGACATCTTGAACCAAAGACTTATTCTTCAGTTCTCCAAAGGGTAAAGTGTTCCAAGAGATCTTGCACTGGGGATGAGACATGAAGTCACTCTTCATGAGAGGATTAAGTGTGTAATTGTAGAATGAAAGCAAATTAGCTGCTCTGTGATATCATGGCTTTGATGAGAGAATACAAGTGAAAAAGTGGCTCCTTGGGATGAAAAATCACTGATATTTTTATAGTTGGTGTCATTGCTCTCTAGTACTCAAGATGTCGGCTTTATTTGGATGGTAAGTACTAAGTTGAAGTGAAAAAAGCAAATTTCCTATAAATACCTACAATCGCGTTTGAGTTTATAGGTCAGCGGGTTCCTGTGAGCGGCTGGAGGGTGGCGGCTCTCTGTCTGGAGCTGCCAGGTGAGACTGTGAGGCATGTACAGGGTGAGTCCACCAGCTGCCTGGGCACCTGACATGGGTCTCAGCCCCACTGCTCAGCGGCTGTGGGAACCTGTGTGAGGAGGCCACACCAGCCAGCTGCTCCGCGACAGTGGTAACTACAGTCAAGAGCTAGCATACCCATTCACACATGCTCTTCTGAGTGGCATCCAGTTCTAGCATATAGCAGGTTACTTAATAAAAACTGAGCCTCTGAGACACGTGCGTCATTCTTCCTACATTTCCATAAACACAATGTTACTGTCTTAAGAGATTTCACTTCAGAAGAAAACAGACTAAGTGGCATAACGGCTGCTTTCTCTCTTTTCAGGGGCAGTAATTTCATTTTATAGTTCAGTGCTGTCTGGGATATTACATTCCAGCATGTCTACTTCTCGGTAGTTTTAACGTTCCAGAATGACAGATTTACATAATTGTGCTTACACTGAATGAATGCTATCAATTTCCTCTTTTTCTATCTTAATATTGCTATGGAACGAAAAACAGAGTAAGAAGTGCATTTAGGGACCAGCCAAGTGACAAGATATGGGACATTCGAGCACAGTGGTACAGACCCATAATTCTAGCATTTGGGAGGCCGAGGCAGGAGTATCACAAGTCCAAGTTCCACTTGGGTAACTAAGTCAGACTGTCTCAAAATAAAAAGTGGATGAGGCAATGTAGCTCAGAATGAAGGTTCTTTTTTTAATTAAAAAAAGATTAAGACAAAAGGCAGTTAAGCCCCTCAGCCTACTAAATCTCATCTTGCTTGAATGTCTCTGCTTTGTCCTTTCAAATGCACCACACGGATGACCCTCTTGCTTCACAAATACAGTGTCTTGCTTAAAATGTGACAGCTGAAACAAAATGCATCACATTTTTTCTTGCACTATCATCAATGAGGAATTGGAATTTTTATAAACAAAGAAACATGATTTTCCAGTATCTGAGCTCACCAGTAGAAATGAATGCAATATCTATTCGATTATTAATTAAATTTATTTAGTCAAGCTGAGTATGTACTATGAAAGAATGAAGAAGGATGAGACTTAAGTTGCAAACCTAAAGTGTAGGAGGATAAAAGCTGCATACAGATTGTAACCTACAATGAAAGTGTAGGCTCTCGGCCCAGCTGTGCAGTTTATACACTGCCAAGCACGTGGAAGAAGAAGTAATTAGGAACTAACATCTGAACCTCTTTACCCTGGCGAAGCAGTACACTCTAGGGTGCAACTACAACTTCTTGGAAGAAGGAGCGTCCCAAATCATCAGGCTCATATCAGCCATGAGGAATAAACACTTCAAGAAAAAGACAAAGACAGAGACAAAAAGAAAAATTATTTTCACTAGAAGATCAAAGCACTCTTCAGAGAGGAAGTTTAAAGAATTTTCACAGATAGGATTGTTTCAACAGTCAGAAGTTACAAAATTAACAAATTCTCAGACTAAGTTGGAAGAACATGTTTGGGCAAAAAAAAGTACACCGTAATGTGATTGCAAAACAGAACTAATTGTGTCTCATCATAGGAATTGTTCTCTTTTTGCATCCTAGTAGAGACTGCTTGTTGCTTGGCCTGTTTCTGTACTGCACAAAAGAAGGCAAGCACGGGGGATTCTTAGCTCTTGTAATGCAAAGTAGGTGAATATATGTGCACCTGAAATCAAGGGACTCCGATTACTATGAAACTGACAGGAGGCCCACAAACTTGCTACTAAAAGTAGCCAAACCTCTTCCAATGTTCTAGTTGATCGCTGCAATGTTCACAGGCTGTACAACAGGAAACGCAGGTTTTGAGAACACATTATTTCTGAATTTTCTAGAGTCTGGAACTTGTGAACTTCTTACACGAGATCTGTCTGATTTTTGCCCCCAGGCAGAGAAGAGCAGAGGACAGAAAGTTCTTCTGGATGACTTTTGCTGCCTGCATTTATCTCTCTGTAGATTTCAACCTGCTTATAGATATAGCTCTTGCTATATGGATAAAGATACAGATATAAATGCCACTGTATTATTATTGCATGCTTGTTGCCTTTGTGGTCTTTTTCTTTTTTTTTTGAAAAGCCAGTTCCAATGTTGAGTGAAGACTTATTTCAAAAAGTATTAAATAGTTATGCAGATGCTATGAATTTTATGAGGTAAAATTAACTTGGATGTTGTTGCTTTCCATTTGGGAATTTAATCTTTTTTTCTCATATTTTAAAATCTTTCCCGAATGTTGTGTTCTATTGTTTTGGAAGTTCTTAAATGGCCTCAAGCCAAAAGCATCAAGCATCTCAGTCATTAGCATACTGACTTACTTGCTCAGTAGTAGGAGTTGATGGATTATTACCTTAAAACTCAAGTGTCAGCTTACCAGCTTCTTTATTCATAACTTAAAATAAAAGAGAAAATGAGAAAACAAAATTGAAAACAAAACGCTAGTTTGAGACTATGTCACTGGGTAGCTGGAGACCTAAACTGGGTCTACAGAGGATAGACTGGAATGTCAAGAGTTTTGACATAGAAATAAGGTTTTTAATATGTACTAGTACATCTCTTCCAAACAACAATAAAGTCCAAGTGAACTTCAGATTTAGGGAAGATCAATTCAATTTAAACAATATTGACTAGATCTGGACATATTCATTCTCATTTAAAAAAAAAAAAGGAAACCATATTTATTCACAGAGGCACAGAAACAGATATGAGTATGTAATTACCAGAAAAAATCATCCATAAATTATAAGCAAAAGCAGTGTCATTTTTTGTCTTTCAAACAACTACACAGTTTGATTAGTTTTGGCATTGTTGAGTCTTTGAATAGCTTTTGAATCCTAAATATGCTATACCAGTAGATCTCAAAGCAAGACAATACATACAGCTTTTCTTCTTAATCAAACAATCTAATTGCTTACAAAATTATAGTGAGTTTAAAAGAGAGTCTGATATGACATTTGCCACTAAGGGTTTTATAAGCTACGTAAGGCAGGCAGAATTTCTGAGGTGACACAAAAGTAAGATTGCAGGTGGAACTCTTTTTTGTTTACTTTTTTGTTGTTGTTGTTTACCTTTAGTAGTGCATGTTTGCAGTACATAATGATTACATTCATTGTGGGGAGTTGGTACACATACATAACACATCTTAATCCTTTTTCTTCCCCTTCCCTTTTCACCATCCGTCCTTCCTCCATCCCTTGGTCCCAATTACTTTGAAAGACACAAAACTGAAGAAAATATAAGCATTTACTAAAAAAATAAATAAATAAATACAGAAAAAGGCATTTAATACTCATACTCATACTAGAACTGGAACTAAATAAATTAGATAAGATAGCATGTAGTTGACATATAATGGGGAGTTAGAGGCTAAAAGCACACACTCTTCACTTGGGCCTGCAAATGTCTAATAGGTAACAGAGACCAGGATGAAAGGTGGTACCTCTGCCTTCATCTGGCATCTTTATATTTTGCTACCTTAAAGTCAGGGTCAGATTCCCACTCAACTCCACATGCAGACACGCCAATCATTTGGGGAATATTCTTCCAAAGCCAGTAATCCTCGCTCTTCAAGTCTGAAAGGCCCATGGTAAGAGTAAATGATATTTTCAAGATTCTGGGGGACATCACAATCAACAGACTGTCAACTGCCAGCTTTCACAATGTCCTGTTCCATACCCCCAAGGAGTGCTTAGAGGGGTACAGTCACTGCCCTAAACCTGAAGGAATTATAGTAACTCCATCGTGCCTTTCCGACTAGTGCTTTTCTCAGAGCCATTCTTTTCTCCAGTCACGCTGGACTGCAGGAACAGCAATTCTGAACGACAAACACTCCCATGACAAGAGGCAAACTGTCCCAGGCAGCACAATATTTTTTTATCACTGATAATGATCAACCAGACTACAGTTTTTTCACTGATAATGATCAACCAGACTATAAGACTGCTTCACTACTTCAAACTTCTTGCCTCTGGCTTTTGTTCCTTAGTCCTATTTAAACACAAAGCATTTATTAGACCCCAGAAGACAGGGGTGAGGATGTTAGCCCCTCTGTTGTCTAGTATGACTAACCTAAATAAATTCCTTCCCTACTTCATCATTATTTTTGTTTTGTTTTGTTTTCTTTTACTTAGCTTTGGTTTTAGGATAGTGGCCACACCTGGTCTGCTGGCACTCTCCAAAGTCAGATAGTTTTCTGGCCCAGGACTCCAGGAACCCATTTGGCGAGCCAGATAGGAGGTCATGCCCACAAAATGGCTGCCGCTCACTGACAGCCAACCCTGGCGGAAGGCGCAGAAAAGGAAGGTCCCACACAGCTGCTGAAATCACTTTCATTTTGAAGTCCCTCCCTCTCTTTTCAGTGTGGGCCAACATTGCCTGCTTTTAACCATCTTTAGGTGAAGTAGAGAAATGAATGTTTTGACTCTACAGGCTCTGAAATCTTACCCTGTTAAATTCTCCCCAATATTTCACGCTGGGCCCCGTTGGCATTGTTATGAGCCAATCTGGGTTCCTCAGAACTCTTTCAGGCTTTGGCCATTTGTCTGACAGGATGATTCAGCTTCTGTAATTTTGTGGTGTGCAGTAACAGGAAGAGATTTAACAGTCACAGAAAATTCAGGGCAATAAGGTGAGACTTCTGTTGTGATTTACTAAAGAATGGAAAGTATTAATTCTATCTCGAAGTCTCCTAGGGAGAATTCTGGCTGACTGGTTTATCTGTAGTTAGAAATCCATAACTAAGTTAAAAATGTTTTATTAACATAAAACAACATGGCCTCTATATCTGAAGTGTACTCTGGCTCAATGTAATTACTTTCTATGCCCTTTTGTCTGTTAGTTTGATACTTATTCAAAGTTTGTGATGGCTGGCCTGAAAAGGGAGGGAGGAATTTGATGGCTGCTCCAACAGTGTTAGGGAAAACATATCTATTTGAAAGTTGTAGGTCTCCAAACACACAGAAACTCGCCTTTCAAGGCACCTAACCAGCCACCGTTTTAACACTGCTACCTCATCTTTCAAAGTGCCTTCGGGCCTGACCAAAGAGATCTGTCAGGCAAGAGAAGACACTTTGAACAGAAGCAGGAGCGGACAACATTTGCCAGGCACTGCAGTGGGAGGCTGGGAAGGCAAAAGGTGGTCAGAGAGGAACCTGCAAGGGCTGGTTATTCCTCCTCTCAGAACTCTTCTTCTATCACCATTTCCATAAAGCTCTACTCCTCTCCAATTTTTATCTGTTTTTATTTTTCTTTCTTTTATCCTTGAATTTGGGATTTGCTAGTCCTTCAAATCAAGTGTGACGCTGAGAAGATTTTACTGTAGAAACCAGGAAAACTTTCTACTGTGTATTAAATGCTCATCAGTTCACTAAATACGAATTTTAAAAGAAATGCACATCATATATATATGTATATATGTATATATTTCTATCAGTCATTGCTGCTCAAAATGTGAAAAGGAACAATATAAGTAAATTCTGTTTAAGCTCAGAAGAACGTGCAGTTTCCACACAAATTCCTAGATTTCACTGGTGCTCATCCAACATCATTATCGACCCTTCCAACAAAATGTCCAGATTTGCAGCAAATGTCAAGTGAACCTGATCCAGCAGGCACCAGGCAGAACACTGCAGGGGCCGTGTTTATGTTAGAAATGCATTTTGTCCTTCATTTCCACCCTGCCAGAATATTCTGGTTCAACGTTCCATAAACAGGTAGAGGACTAAAAATGAGAGAAGCTTATTCTCGATAGCAGGAAACGCATCCACTGTCCCACAGACCACAGGTGGACCTCACATATCAGAAATCACTTGGAAATAAGCAGTTCAGCATTACTTCATTGACAATGAAGGGAATGTTTAATGTCAGCATCAAGAAAATAGTCCAGATAGTATTTTATAAAACTAATCTACTATACACTGTAAGTTACCTCCTACTCTGATAGAAATTAGCTCTTCTTGACTAGTCGGATTGCTGCAGTTTAACAAATCCAATACGTATCAGGAGGAGTCTGAGTTTTCAAGAACTTTAGACTGTATTTTATATTAATAGAGTTCCCATAACTTTGGATCTGCTGAGTCAACATCTCCAATCAAACAACCCACAAGAAATCCTTTACCTGAATAGTGGCCACAATTCTGATAGTGGAAGATTTGATGGATGAGAGCTAAAACAGAGGCTTAGTTAATGCTCTGATAATCATCAGCCTTGATTAGGAAATTAAATAATACTAAAGAAAAGCCCTCTAGCAATACTGACCATACGAGGAATAAAATGAGTTTAACATGAACTACTTCATCTAAACTAGAAATTAATCTAGCTAAAATTATGCAAGCTATGCATATTATGCAATAGTTATGCTTAATATTCCTTTTGTGATGAGTAATAAACATTATTCTAGAGTATTGCACTAAAACCACTGAAAGTTAACAGATTAGCTAAAGGAAAAAGAGTGGAATTTACGACTCACATAAAGAAGAAGCCCAGCGTATTCAAACTGTTGGCATAGGTGGCTCCAGGAACAAGACACAAATGTGTGCGGTCCTGGCCTCCTTCGTCCTTCACTTCTATTTCTTTTTTTTAGTTGGCCCTGCTTGATCACAATGACAGACAGGCATATTTTACATAGTGACAAGACGGGCACCCTTGATTCTAGGATTGCACCATTCTCAAATTTGAGGTCGCAGAGAAAAAGAGGAACTCTGGTCTCTTCAACTGTCTGTCCTATTCCATGGAGGGGTCTCTTTGCCCCCCTGGAATCATGGTCCTCCAGAAACTAACACTGTGGATGGAGAGATGCAGTCATGGATTGGCCAGTCATGAGTCCAACCACTGTCCTTGAGGACAGGAATGAACCATCCCAATAGAACCACACAGAATGACTAGAAACACAAAGAAAAAGGGACACTGTGGACGCTTTATTCATTCAGATAGTAGTCAGTGAATTTTTGGTATGGACTGGCCTCTGATAAGCTCCAAACAGCTAGAAACATAGTGATCAAATTAATGGTGCTTTCCATGTAGATCAGAATTAGTGTATTATAATTGATTGACGTGTCAGTTTTATACCACCTTTCAGGCAACACTGCTAGAGAATATTATTAGCAGGTATGTCTAAAACAAAGACTGTAAAACAAAAGAGTCTAGGAACAATCATCCAGGCTGGGTCACATTCCCTCAAATGTTAACAACTTAAAGCATGACTCAAAGCTTTTTAAATCACGGCCTTGTCGAGTGTCATCAAGTAGGCTGATTCAGTAGTTCCTTTCTTTCCCCATCCCTGCCAATTTAAATATGTTCAAGTCTCTCACACATGACTTCCTTAAATATGCCAGCAGACCACGTTCTATACTTGACAATGATTTATTACAGTGAAGCTAAGAGAATAATTGTACTAGTAGTAGTTAATGATATTTGCAAGGTGTGACTGAAAACTATGGTGAATATTTACATTTCCAAATCAGTACAGTAAAAAACATTTAATTAATCTGCTTCAAAATACCTCAGTCTTTGCTCTGAACACAATTTCATCCTTCTTGCCACTTTCTAAAACAGTTCTGGAAGTCTGCTTTTGTGGGTATCTTTAGTTGTGATGTTGTGGCTACGCTGATGTTCCGAATTGATTCAAAACCTAAAGGTCTTTTTTTTTTTTTTTATGCTGAGGATTGAACTTAGGACTTTGCGCTTGCTAGGCAAGCACTCTACCACTTGAGCTATATCCTCAACCCCTAAAGGTCATTTTGATTTGGGGAAAGAGCCAGAAGCCACACAGTGCCACATCTGGGGAACAGGTGAATGAGGACACACCATCATGTTTCTATGGCCCACTTCTCTGTTGGATGGCACTCAGAAGTGGCATTCACTTTGTAAGGATACAGAAGAATACTTCCAATGTTGCTTCACAAAGTAGCAAGAATGATGGGGTAAATGTTCAATGGGCCAGCATTCTGAGGGGGATTCATGACGATGTGTGTTTTAGCACAATGATTTTTTTTTTAATTTAAACATTTACTATGTATTTCAAGGATACTTCTTATAACATACCTTGGGCTGGCCACTGGTGAAACAGTGATAAATAAGAAAGACCAGATCCCTGCCTTCAAGTAAAAGAGACAAAAACAAAACAACCTCATTGCATACTCATTAATTATTAAACTTGATGAATGTTCTAAAGCACAATTACTGAATCTGCAAGTATATAATTCAAGTACACCACTTATTCTGGAAGATTAAAGAATGCTTCTCTCTCTCTCTCCCTCCCTTTCTCTCTCTCCCTCCCTCCCTCTCTCTCTCTCTCTCTCTCTCTCTCTCTGTAAGTGATATTAGAATTTTAGAATTGCAATGTTAAAGAAACACAAGACTTAAATAAGGAACGGTGTGGCAGGGTGAAGGAAAAGGATCCACAAAACTGGAATAGCCTAAGGAAAGGCTAAGGTGTAAAGACTACTATATACTGAGAAACGATGCGAAAGGCCAGAGAAAGAAAAACTGAGAAAAGCATAGTGGGTGGCATGAAGTGATTTGGATGAGCCAAGGCAAGAGTTAAATAACTGAGGAACATAGACTTATGCTAAGAAGAGCAGTGGCTTCCAAATGGACTGATTTTGACCACTGCCCCATCACCAGCCTGTAGCATTGAGTGGACACCTTTCGTTGGTCAAAAGGAATGATGGGAGTAGGACTTACCAGGCATCTAGTGGGTAGACTGTAGGGATGCTGCTGCTAAATACTCCACAGTACATAGGTTAGTTTCCCACTACAGACAGTCATCTGGCTGGCATGTCAATGCCTTAAAACAACAGGAAGATCTACAAAGGTTCTGAAAGGTATAGAAAGACATACTAAAATACATAGATTATGTGCTTAAGACAATCAAAATGCTGTAGCTTCTTCAGGGAAAGGCATACGAGGACACTGAGAGTAGTTGTGGAAGTTGAACAGAGAAATAATCCAAGAAATCAGAATGGAGTAAGGGCACAGACCAGAATGGTGGCTGGAGAGAAAGGCAATATGGACAGAGGTCAGTGGGAAGAAAACAGAAGAAACAGCAGAGTGGTAAGAGGAATCACCCCCAAACAAAAGAATTTCAAGGATGATGGAGTACTCAGCTATGCAGAGTCAAGCACAAAGATGAATTATGTGAGAATGAAACCAAGTCCATAGTTAACACTCCAGGATTACCCAAATGAATTAAGATGGAGATTAAATCTACTGAACTTAATAAAAGTTTTTTTTTTTTAATTTAGGTCAAAAGCTTGTATCTTTATTGACACAAGTCCTGCCTTTTTAGGTTAACTTTCTTTTTTTTTTTTTTTACAGAGACTTGATCTTGCTACTTGTTCCCATGGCTTCTCCCTTGAACTTGCTGAAGGATGCTAAACAATCTTCCTCCTGAGGAAACAAAAAGCTGTCTTTTGATTTCCAACAGGGAAAGTTACTGAAGGGACAATAAATGCAAAAGAAACTATAAATAGTAATTCTTTGTCTAAACCGAAACATTTTATAACTACACAATAATCTTAGAGTCATTTATCACAATGTAATTACCACTGGCTATGCCACTCAGATACATGTCATAATTGTATGTGTAATTCCTTAAAACGAATTGGTTTACAACGGTTGGAAAGGTAAAGCCTGCCAGCTACCTGTGAGTTTACCAATTACTGTTAGAAAACTCCTGACCTATCAGGAAAGGGTTAGATTTTCTCAGTGGTACTCCCATGGTCACCAGTGGAAGCAATTATCACAACAGAGTAAGAAACAGACAAGCTGTCCACATGGGAGTTGAGTGGAACAGCATGATGCCCTTCTGTACAGGTAAGTGCCAGCTGGTCTTCGCCCAGGTACCTGGGAACAGCACATGGCCTACCTGCAACTTCCTGTCACTGAGTCACAGGACGAGGTAACGCAGCATTTTAATTAGTTTGAGTTTTTACAGAAAAGACGTATGGAGACTACACTATGCTTTGCCATAATGCCCTGAATATTTCATTTAGTAGTAAACCCTCAGGTCTTTATACTGAGGAGCTTCTCTATTGGGCTGGACTGAGGACAGTATTTATCAGAAACCTCAGAGGGGGAAGCAAGGTGATAGAGCCAAGCCTGGGTGTTGAGGACCACCCTTGCATATTAACATGCACAGATTATCAAACACAGTTCACTTAAAACCATGTGTACATTATACAAATAATATCTGGATAGACTCATAAAAATGTGAAAAGGTCTACTCGGGATAGTGAATGTGTTCAAAATAAAAAGATCCCATCCAGTAGATGTTAGAAGAACATTTCCCTGCACAAATTCAGAGGAAAAGAAAAGAGGATCCTTTTTAAATTTCTTTTCCAACAGTCCTTCAGCTGAGTTTATAAAGATGCCATATATTTGAAGATCCATAAATCATAGTGCATTCTATGACATAAAAGGAGGCGATCATTGTACTCAATGTCAGAATGTTAGTCAATTTTCTCTCACTACAAAAATCATCTGAGTCCATCAACTTACAAGGAGCAGAAGTTTATTTTGGCTCCAAGTTTTAGGCCATTCAGGTTATGGTCAGTTGAAGCTGTTGCTTCGATCGGGGTGTGTGGTGGGGGCAGCACATCATAGCGGCAGCATGTGTCAGAGTAAAATAAGGTAAGCAGAAGGGGCCGGGGTCTCACTGTGTCATTCAAGGTCATGCTTCCAATGACTGGAAGACCTCCAATTAGGCCCACCTCTTGAAGGTTCTACCACTTCCCACTCACAGGAGAGTGGCCATGGTTCTTTGAGGGACACTGAGGAATCTGCACTGAAATGAGTGAGCCAGTCAATGTACTGTGACCAGCACAGTTAAGATTATAGGTCCTTTCTCTTGGATGAAAATTCAACAAATAACCAGACCAACAGGCTTCATGAGTTGTCCCATGGTTCGCTGTTTACTTAAGATTAAAAACTAAAAAAAGCAAAACCCTATCACTTAAAATACAACAGAAATAAGAAAGTATGCATGAGGAAGAAAAGAGATCGGAATTTATAAACTAAATTTGTGGGAAACACAATAATTAAATAAGGATGATTATTAAATTTCTTGGAACGAAATATATAGCCCTACAACACAATGTAAATCAGATTTTCCACATCGTTTGTCAGTCAATCGCGCATTGATTTGTAACATTTCCTGTATTTTCTCGTGGTTCAGTTTGCACACTGTATCTTGTACTTAAGGTTAATCTCTAACTAGTTTCTAACATATCCTAAGCTTTGCTTAGAAATCGACAGACACACAGTGAAGACTTGAGACATTTATATATTCCTTATAAAGCAGAAGATTAAATAGATTATTAAGCATCCAGCCAGAATGTAAATTTCAGTGAAGTGGTAAAAATTTCACTGGAAGAATTTTAAGTAATCTCGGCACTACATATGCTACTTTTCAAACTGCAGTAGAAAATAAATGAGTTTCATTTGCCCCTAACATTTACTCTGTCTTAAGTCACATATTTAAACCTCAGTTCATAATCCATGATAAAATCAATAGAGCATAATACAAACACAATGTTTTTATGCCAAAATCCAAACTAATATGTTTTTTATGAATCATTAACCTAAGTTAATGGCCTGGTAGTTGTTGTCTCTGGACTTACGTAGGACTTTGCTATTGATTAATCTTCCTCACTTCTCATCTACAAAACTGCTCTTTATGAAGTGTTCAGAGAATGAATATGTATCTTTTTACACTTTAAATTGAACGCAAATGTGTACTAGAAAGTGAGTTTCTAATCTCCCTTAAAAAGGCACTTGGACCCACGTAGAGTAAGCTGAAATTCTCTGCCAAAACCCCGCGGAGAAACAATACACAGAACTCCAGGCAGCTCAACCTTGTGTTTCCCTCCCGATGACTGAGTGACAAACTGAGGTCAAAACCTGGAGTCACCACGTCCTGCAATGTCTCCATTTCCTCACTGTAGTATGAAAGGTTTGGAGAAATAAACTCTTAGCTCTCAACAGTTCTAAAATGTTATGATGGTAAAAGTGGTAGGATTCTACCATTTCTGGAAAAGAATTTAAAGAGTACAGATCTAATAATATACCATTATGATGCCCATCCACTTTTAGTCAGGGGAGACAGACACAATTAGGTTTTAGCAGGTGTTTTAATAGAAAAAAAAATAGCTCAACATATTTAATAAAAAACATTTTAAAAGATTTTATTCTATTAAGCAAATGGATTATTTTAAACTGGGGTGGAACATTCAATACAGTTTTCAATTTTCTTTCTTTAAAATATATTTTTCCCAAACTATATTTACCCCAATCTAATCAAATGTAGTAAATCATATATCAGATCAGCAAACAGTCATGGAAAAGCTATTGCACATACTTTCCCTCCTACATGCTAAGAGAAGTGTGAATTAGTGGTGGGTATGTGTGCAAATACACAGTGTATGTTTCTCTGAAAAAGAACAAAATGGTGGACCAATAAAAAGGCATTGTGTGAAGTCAGATCTTACTGGTCTTCAACAATCTGATCTGTAGCATTCCACGAGTAATTAAAGTTAAGAATGCTGAGGCTTCAAGCCCTCAATCTCTACTTCTATAGGCTGGAAACCGAGAGGCTTTGAGCTAAATGACATTGACAAGGTCCTGCTGAGAGTCTGTGCTTTGGCCACTGTGGGAAGAGCCTCGTATGGGTTGTCTCTCTGAGTGACTTTCCTATAAACACACAGAGTGCTGAACACAATGTTTTGAATGGAGAGAAAAATATCCTACATTACTCCAATTAAGAGCCTGAAATATAAGCTTTCTAATATGAACTAACGTGGTGGCAAGAATGTGGGGGTCATTAAGCATTCAAAGATACATGTTGATCTAACAGTCTCTGGGAACACTTGTGAGCTCCTTTCCTTGGAGCTGCTGTTTAGGGTTCAGCGCCAGGCCCTGTGACCCTCTCCCGAAGGTAATAAATCAAAAGGACAAGAATGAGTAATAAATACACGGTATGTACAATAGAAATGATTTTTAGAAGGTGTTGTAGCTGTGCTTCTGTTTGATGTGGGGTTCTGCTTCTCACTGACTGGGATTCAATGCACTAGGGAGCTGCACGTCCCGGGGAATGAGATGATGTCCATGGACCCAACTTTCAGAGAGAAGCTGCCATTTTAGAGATGCACTTGGAACATCGAAGTAGTTATTAGACAGAAGGAGGCTTTTAAAGTCCCTCTGCAAGGACAAAAGTCAAAATGACATCACGATTGGACTTTGCTCATGCGACATTACGAGAGAAAGATAACACGAAGACTTGAGGAGAACCCTTACTACAAACTGCATCAAGACAAAAGAGACGGTTCAGGGGATACATTTACATTACACATCAAGCCAGAGCAAAAGTGGGGCTATGAAATAGTCTGTTGTCTGGGAGTGCAATGAAAGTACTATGGTAGCTTTGTACTCTAATACTCTGTCATGCACTCTGTTGACCGTCCCTATAATCACTATGTGGTTAATCAATCTCTTTAGTAAGTCATGGCACCCATACTCCTCAACGTTTTTATGTAAACCAGTTCCTATTTCAACTGCTTTAGTCCAGAAAGATTTTTCCCCCACTTCTGAAATTCCTTGAGTTCCCACCATTAGAAGATTTTCCACTAGCAATAGTCAAACGAATAGAAATAGAGAACCAGGCCCTCTTCCTTCTACATGGATGTGTTTGTTGACCTCATGAAATACTTACCAGAGTGAGATTCCAGAGCTTGTATCTTTACTTCCTTAACATTGGAAACTCACAAGATTGCTATTCTGTAGTCTAAAACTATTAATGCCTATTTTTACTTTTTAACAGTAGCCTATTACAAAAACTTGACAGTATACAGAAATATCAATATGATACTGACTGTAAGATATTATGTCTATACTTGCTATCCAAAGTTCCAATGTGTGAAGTTCCTGGGAAGAGGAATGACGGGAGTCATGAAGATGAAAGTCAATCTGTGTTCAGCCCAAACTGGTTCAACTTGTTAACAAATGACAGAAAACAGCAGCTCTCATATCAAACCTCGAGGTAGTACATAATCTCACCTCTCATGAATTTCTTACAACAAATACAGTGGTATTTGAGCTTCTGATTCACGGAATATTGGATTGTATGTGAACTACAATGAATATTATAATGGTCTTCTACTTGCTATCACATATATTTATATCTATATATGTAAACATTATATAAGTATATATAGACCATATATAAAATATTGTATATACTATTCATAAACACATATTATACATATTTTTATTTTTCTAATAATAAATGGAAAATGTGATCCAGAAAGTAAGAAAATGGGACATTTCATTTCCCATTCCTTCCATACATGCGTCATCCTGGAATCACTCTCCCATGTGCCCTTTATATCTATTTTTACCAAGATTCAGCCCACTTTGGCTCCAAGTTTTCTTTTAAATTTATCTGGCCTCCCCATTTCCATTGTTGTTCAACCCGTTTAGTTCTTTGTCAATTTTTTTTCCTGAGTTATGCCAATAACCTCCTAACTGGCTTCCCAAACA
>PVJO010009352.1:0-69882 GCA_004026905.1 Hystrix cristata
TTTTGATTTGCATCTCTCGAATGACCAGTGATGTTGAACATTTTTTCATATGTCTATCTGCTGTTTCTACTTCTTCATCTGAGAAGTGTCTATTCATTTCTGCTGCCCACTTTTGGATTGGGTCTTTAAATTTGGGGGGCCTGATGTTTTTGAGTTCATTATATATTTGAGATGTTAGTCCTTTGTCAGAGGAATAGCTGGCAAAAATTTTTTCCCACTCTGTGGGTTGTCTCTTCACTTTGTTGGTAGTTTCTTTTGCTGTGCAAAAGCTTTTTAACAAGATCAGGTCCCACTTGTTGATTCTTTGTGATATTTCCTGGGCAACTGGGGATTTGTTCATAAAATCTTTGCCTACACCTGTGTCTTCAAGAGTTTGACCTATTCTGTCTTCCAATAGATTTAGTGTTTCTGTTTTAATATTTAGATCTTTGATCCACTTTGATTTTAGCTTAGTGCATGGGGAAAGATACGGGTCTAGTTTTAACCTTCGGCATGTGGAGAACCAGTTTTTCCAGCACCATTTGTTAAAGAGACTGTCTTTCTTCCAGTGAGATTGTTTGGCCCCTTTGTCAAAGATAAGGTGACTGAGAGTGTTTAGACCTGTTTCTTCATCTTCTAATCTGTTCCATTGGTCCTGGGGTCTGTTTTTGTGCCAGTACCATGCTGTTTTTATTACAATAGCTTTGTAGTATAGTTTTAGGTCAGGGATAGTGATGGCCCCTGCTTTGCTTTTGTTGCCCAGAATTGCTTTTGCTAGTCTAGGTTTGTTTTGGCTCCAAATGAATTTTAGGGTTGTCTTCTCTAATTCTGTGAGGTGTGCTATGGGTAATTTAAATGGGGTTGCATTAAATCTGTATAGCAGTTTTGGGAGTATGGTCGTTTTCATTATATTAGTTCTATCCAGGAGCAAGGGATATCTTTCCATTTTCTGATATCTTCTTCAATCTCCTTTTTCAAAGTACTGTAGTTTTCATTGTATCAATCTTTTACTTCCTTCGTCAGATTGATTCCTAGGTACTTTATTTTTTTGGATACGATTGTGAAAGGTGTTGTTTCCCTAATTTCTCTCTCGGTGAGTCTGTTGTGTGTGTACAGGAATGCTATTGACTTCTGAGTGTTGACTTTGTATCCAGCTACGTTGCTGAATTTGGTTATTAAATCTAGGAGTCTTTCGGTGGAGTTTTTGGGGTCTTCTATATAGTCTACTATAAATCTTTGTAAAATTATTTTAAAAATATATAAAACAATGTTAATAATGTTTTAAGAAATTATACACAGCACAGTAAAGTAATACCTGGGAGAAAAGAAATAAAGTAGGATACCTTTATCCTACCCTGGCTTTCTAACTAGATGAATTTCCAGACTACAATGGAGAGAGACGGAGATAAAGATGGGGGGAGATGTCAAGTAGAAATCAATCATCTTACTAAGCTTAAGAGACAGAAAGGAGCTCTGGAGACTGAAGATACCAGATTTTTCAAGTCAGAGTACTGGGGAAAAGGAAATAATACATAGGGGGAAAAAAAAAACTCTAGAAATACACAAAGTGCTCCCCTTGAATCCATTTCTAGATACTGTGAATACATGAAGTAAAATTTTGTGAAACAGGGCTGAGAATTACAGGGGAGCTCTAACATGAAAATTCCCAGAAGTCACATAGGTGGGGAAATATGTAAGTTAATTTGAAGGCAACTTTGAACTTTCTCAAAGTTTTAAAATAACTTCAAAATGAAGATGATTCACAAGTAATTTAACTGCTACCCAGAATTTTTTTCCAACACTCTTTAAAGAATGAGAACCAAATCCATACACTCAACAGTGTAATAATCATAATGTCCAGCATCTAATAGAAATTACTCTTTTAAATTACTAAACATGCAAGTAGCAAGAAAATGTGACACATTTCCAGAAGGGAAAGAAATTGATAAAAGCAGCCAAGAAATGACAGTGCTGAGAAAATTAGAAAACAATATGCATCAAGGTGATAAAAGAAAAGTTGAACACAAGAGTAGAAGTGGAAATTTTTAACAAGAGCCAGATGGAACCTCAAGAGCCAAAGAATGCAGTATCAGAATTGAAAGAAATCGCTGAATAACATTAACAGCAAATTCAACACCACGGAATAGATCAGTGAGCATGAAAATATGCAGTTGAAACCATCCAAACTGAATTAGAGATTTTTTTTTTTAAAAATAGAAAAGGTAAAACCTCAGCAACCTGTAGGACACTATCAAGCAATCTAACAAAAGTTTAACTGGAGTTACAGGAAGAAAAGATTTGAGACTGAACAATACTTTCCAACTTTGATGAAAATTATAAATCCACAAACCCAAGAAAATATACATAATTTATAAAAAGAAAAACTTCCCCAAAGTCTGCATAGCTTCACTGGTGAATTCTGTCAAATATTAAAGAAGAAAACTAACAGCTTTACACAAATACTTACAAAAATAGAGAAGAGATGGAACCTCTAGTCATAGTTCCCTGGGCAATCTCCACACTGATTTCCATAGTGGTTGCACGAGTCTACACTCCCAGCAACAGTGGAGAAGGGTTCCTTTTTCTCCACAGCCCCTCCAGCATTTGTTATTGGCTGATTTGTTGATAATAGGCATTCTTTCTGGAGTGAGGTGGAATCTCAGTGTTTTTATCATTTGTATCTCTTGAATGACCAGTGATGTTGAACACTTTTTCATATGTTTATTTGCTGCCTCTACTTCTTCATTTGAGAAGTGTCTATTCGTTTCAGCTGCCCATTTTTGTCCCCTTCTTGCTATCTTCCCAAAAGAATTAAAAGCATCATACCACATCAATATATGCACATGCATGTTTATAGCAGCACAGTTTATAATAGCTAAATCTTGGAAACAGCCCAAATGCCCATCAACTGATGAATGGATAGAGAAAATGTGGTTTTTTTTCATACAATGGAGTACTACTCTGCCATAAAGAATGATAAGTTTGAGATATTTCTAGGTAAATGGCTGCATCTTGAGACCATACTCAAGCGAGATAAATCAAACACATATGTTTAAATACCGCACTGTTTCTCTAGTGTGAGAAACTGAAAGTATAAATAAAGATTAAAATGTATTATATTGGGAAAGGGAAGAAACTGTTCAAATGAGAAGAGGAATGGGGGAAGGGGAAAGGAACAGAGGGACAAGAGAAATAAGGACTAGAAGGAAACAATGGAAACAAAGCTTCTATAAAGGAGGGAGGAGGAGGTGAAGAGAGGGGAGGGAAATGAGAAACAAAGAAGCAACAAGTTATGTCATGTACAGGTACAAATTCCCTATGATGAATGTTCTCTCTATGTGTATCTAAAATGTACCATTGAAATAAAATTTTTTAAAAAATAGAGAACATTCTCAACCATTTTCATGAAGCCAGTGTTACCCCAATACCAAAACCAGACAGTCCCTAACACACACACACACACACACACACACACACACACACTATTTCTTGCAAACATACATGCAAAAATAACAAAACATTAGCAAATAAAATTCAGGCTTCTATAGAAAAGGACAATACATGAAGTCAAATGGAGTTTCTCTCAGAAATGCAAGTATCAGTTATAACGTACTTAACCACATTAACAAGAAGGACCTTAGGGCCATCTGAATCGATGCAGAAAAATAAAAAATTTTAAAAAACACTTAAGAATTTCTAACACAATAAACAAACTCGGAATAAAAGAACTAACTTCCTCAACCTAAGAATGAATCTCTACAAGAAACTCGTGACTAGAACCATAATTAATTTTGAAAGACTGAATATTTTCTCAGTGTTTATTAGACATCCTAGCCAAGGCACCAATGTAGGAAAAACAATTTAAACATACAGTTTTGAAAGGAAGAAGTAAAACTGTCTTTATTCTCAAACAATTTATGAGTATGGAATATCCGGAGGACTGTACGATAAAAAAATGCTACTAAAGCTAATGAGTGATTTTAGAAGTATCAATGATACAAAAAGTATAAAAAATCAATTGTATGTCTAACTAACAATTAAAAACAGAAATTAAGAATATTTATAATAGAATAAAATAGAACTCCTTAGGGATAAATTTGATAAACTACCTGTATACTGAAAATTATAAGGCATTGCTGAAAGAAAAATTTTAAGTATCTAAAAAAAAATGGACAAATATACTGTGTTCCTGGATTAGAATTCCCAATTAAGATATCAAATTTATCTGTAGACTTAGGCAGTTCCAATCCAAATTCAACACAATTGTTGTAGAAACTCATGAGCTGATTTTAAAATTTACACATAGAAATGTGAAGGACCTAAAATAACCAAATCTGGAAAAAAAAATTTTTTTTGATGATATACCATATGATTGCAAGACAATTCAAAATGACAGTAGTTAAGACAGTGTGGTATTGGCGTAAAGTACATATAGAGATAAATGGAACAGAATATGCAATGTAGAGATAGATCTATTATAGTACCCACATGTGGTCTATTTATTTTCAACAAACAGTGCCATGGTAAGTCACTGAAGAAAGGGAATCTAATAAAAGCTGGAAATAGTGGATATCCATTTGGGAAAAATAAACTTTCATTCTTTTTTTCACATCATACACAAAATGTAACTCAAAATGGATCAGAGTCCTAAATTTAAACACTAACACTGGAAAACTTTCAGAGGAAAATATTAAAAAATACTTTGTGACCTTACAGTAAACAAAGGTTTCTTACAGAGAACACAGAAATTATGAACCACAAAGGACAAAAATTGGTAGACTGAACTTAACTGAAATTAAAATATTCTGCTCTTCAATGGAACAAACTGGGAGAAGGTCACAAGCAGAACAGATTTGTATTCAGAATACATAAATAAGTCTCACAAAGAAATGCTAAAAGAAAATTGACCCAATTGTTAGTTGGCAAATATTTGAATACTCATATTGTCAAAATTATATAAATGTCTGATGAGCATCTGAAAAGACATTCAACATGATTAGTGACCAGAGAACTGCAGCTTAAAGCCACAGTTAGATACCACGACACACATAAATAGCTAAGACTGAAAAGACTGACAAGAGCAAGTATCGATGAGCCACTGAAAGCTTCGTATGCTGCTAGGAGGAACTGAAAATGATACGATCATTTTTGAAAATACCGAGGCCATTTCTTATAAAGTTATACATACATTCACCATGTAACCAAACAATTCCACACCTAAGTAATTAACAGGGAGAAATGAAACTATATCTCCACACATAAACCTGTATGTTTTTGTTTTTAGCAGTTTGTTCATAATAGCCAAAGTTTAAAACAACCCAAATTCATAATTAAATAAATGGATGAACAAATTGGAATCTATCCATCCTGTGAAATAATAATGTATAATAAGAAGGAATTATTGTTAACACAGCAACATGGATGCTTCTCAAAAACAGTATGCTAAGATAATGAAACAAGCAAAAAAAAAAAAAAGGATACATACATTTGTTTCAATTTATCCAAAAGACAAAATTAACCTATAGTGACAGAAGAATAACAAGGACAGGAAATGACTACAAAGTACAAAGGAACAAGAGGGTAATTTGGGGGTTTTGGAAGTTGCCCATATATTTTAATTGAAATGATGGTTAAATAGGTATAGACATTAACCAACATTCCTCCCACTGTAATCTTAAAGAGAATGTATTTCAATGTAAATAAATTAAAAGGTCAGTTAAAAATACCATAGATTAAAACTTATGGAACCTAATAAAGCAATACTGAGGAAAATTTATAGCTTCTAATGCTTACATTAGAAAGGAGTGTTGAAAATTATTGAGCTGCTTTCCCAAGTTAAGAAGTTAGGGAAAAAAGAAAATGGTACATCAAGAAGGAAATATGAAAAGGAGAAGGAGGAGGTAGGATTGAAACAGAAAACAGAAAATCAGTTGAGCCAAAACTTTGTTCTTGGGAATGAATGCTAGAAAAAGACAAACTTCTAAATATGTACTATTTAATACTATAACCATTAGCCACGTGTCACCATTTAAATTTAAATATAGATGCATTAAAATTAAATACAATTAATGTAGCTCTTGGGTCACACTAGCTACCTTTCAAATGTCCGGTAGCCACACGTGCCTGGTGCTTACTCCCCTTAACAGCAGAATAAGCATTTCCATCATCGCAGCGAGCTCTTTTGGACAGCACCACTCAAACCAGTCAAATCAGTGTAATCATAAAAGAAACAAGGCACCTAGGAGGTCCCAAGCCTCATAGGAGCAAAAGACATACTATACAGCAATTGCTATATGATAAAATTAAATTGTTCTCTTACAGGGAAGTAAACATGCTATGGAACGATAGAAGGAGCCCCCAACCCAAATTTATATCGCCCCAGAGGGGCTCTTAGAGAAAGGGATTTTTAGAATCGGCATGAGAGAGTATGTGCTTGGCTAGTAACCCCAAACCCTGAGAGACAAAAAGTGATAGTGTGAAGAATATCTACTCATCTTATCCTGGATGTTTATCCATCTGAATTTTAATTCTACCCAACAAATATTTAATAAAGTCCTACTCTGTAGAAGGCCTTTAATTCTACATATTGGAGTCAGAGATGGAGGAAAGAGTTATGGAGGATGAGCTACGGTTTCAAGGTGTTCATTAACATGTTGGAAAGATAGAGCTTAAACACACACAGAAAAATTGCAGGGGTTTCAAAGTAATCTGAATCATCTTTAAAGGCCACGTAAGTCACACACTGAAGATCATTTGTTATATAAGGTACGGAGGATTTCTTGACTCAGGAGAGAGATGGTAGGAAAGAAGCTTAGAGACAGTAAGAAAGAATAAATGCTTGGAAAGAATCTTGACAGCCATAGAACACGGCTAAGCATATACTTCCTTACTGTGTTAGTGAACACAGGTAGGTGGGAAAAAGGCATCTTTCTTCTTGCTATTTCCTCCTGAGCACTTTTATCTGCTGCCAACCATGCTTCCCCTGTGGGAGAAGACCATGCCTCACATATCTTAGGAACAGCAAGGAGGATGGTATAGATGAGCTGAAGTAATAGAATCACCTGTAAGAACCCCACAGAAAGCTTGTCCTCACACTGCCTCTCAATGTGCCAGAGTCTAGGTAAATGGGGCCCAGAGAAGCAAATATTGCCACTTTTCTTACTTCTCAGGCAACTGGAAGACAGCCCACATTTTGCAAAGTTGAATTCGTGAACAAATATGCATTAACATTTCCATGTTGCAGGCTCTGGAGATACATGATGAGCAAGAGGAGTTTGCCTTTGTGGTGTTTCCTAAAGAAAGATATAGGAAATATTCAGTGGGAGGTGTATATAACGGCACTGGAGAATGTAGGAAGGAGCTCCAGCCTATCCTTAGCGGGTCAGGACAGGCTTCCATGACAAAAATGCTTCATTTTATTCACATACCACCCACTGATGTGCTATACTTTGTTTTCATTAAGAAACATGGAGGTTGGGAAGGGAGAATTACCTGGCTACACAGAGGGGGAAAAAAAACATTGATATGGAAGCCAGATCTACAGTGGATCACATAAAGTCAGGTTTCTCAAGCACTGTGTGCCTTATGGATAAAACAAATATGCTGTTGGCAAGGTTGGGGTTGTGTGCCTGATTCAAATAACCCATAAAAGTTGAAATAACAGAAAGCACAAATCAAGCCTGATTTCCATTTGCCCTACTGCTTTGTTGAAATTTTCCTGGCCCCAGTCACCAACTCTCAGAGGTGGAGGTCAAACCAGAGAAAAGTATGGGTCCCAGGTACAAGGCATTAAAGTCAGAGCTGAAATTAAAGCCCACGCAAGAAAGCTGCAGAAAAGAATATGAAATACATAGCGCAGTCCAAGTTGGCTTCTTTACCAGATGAGAGTGAAACAGATGGATGAATGGCAGGGTAGATAGATAGATAGATAGATAGATAGATAGATAGATAGATAGATAGATTGACTGATGATAGACAGTAGACAGATGAGTTGATGGGAGAAAAATGGAGGGAGATGAGCAAAATAGCCTCTGGAGTAGAAGGGGAGAAGACTCGATTATGGCCAGCTGACTGGCAAAAGGCCTCCAACTAGAAGGAAATCATCCAACTGTATTTCTCTGGAGTTGACAAACATAATACTTTCACCAGTTTTTTAAAATCAAAACCAACTCTGCCATCAGAGTTGAAAAAACTGAGCATTCAAAGCAAACATTTCTGATGCTAAAGGGAGGGTTGGGGAAGTCCACGCTAACTCTACCCTGCCCTAAAAGATGATCACTTACTTTCAGGACAGGGACTGAGAGAGAGCTGTCACCAGGAAGGATTAAAAATGAGACCAAGGTAACCACGACCACAACAAAAAGAGAGAGCGCATGATAAAGAGAGACTTAGAAATGAACACCCACTTGCTTTCGGATCAAAAGTTGAGTCAAATTGGCATTAAGGCAGTGATAGATCCTATACTGTAGCCAAAAAGCCCAGAACTAAACAAACACCGTGGTTTTCCTTCCCTCCCAATAATGTGATTCCTCTTTACATGGGAGAAGAATAAAGGGGGTGAGGACAATCTTCTGAGAAGAAGAAAGATTTACTTAATGTACATAATTCAGCTGACTGACTCGTCTGTCTCTTTAGTGTTTGGTTCTGTTTCATTTTGAATTTGTTTCATTTGAACTGGCCTAAATTGTGAAGGTGGAGTGGGAAGAGATGATCTTTGGCACCTCAGGAAAATACAACCTTTCTTCCTCTTCTCTTCCCTTTCCAATATTCTGCTCCATCCCTCTTTGCCTGCAGCACCCATACTGCACTCTGTCCTACCCTCCAGTTCTGGGGGCTTTTCATGCTAACTGGGGTTCTTTGGCCAACCCAAGATTTCCACAGTCAAAGTTTCTTCAGGCTCTTTGATGGCAATTTGCAAATTGTTTGACGAGCATCCTTTTTGTTATTGTACAGGTATAGTTAAATCTAAAATGTCCCTTCAAAGTCTCACGTGTTCGGAAAGTGATCCAATCAGGGGCGCGCTACATGCCTCAGTGGATCCATCCACTTACAAGTTCAGCAGCCGAATGTGCCATTTGGAGGTGGGGCCTGGTGGGATGTCGATGCCTGTGAGCAGGACCGACAAGGGTGTATTCTTGTCCCTCCTTCCTCCCTTCTCTGTCTGTTTTCTAGCTGCCGCAGGCTGAGCAAGTTCTCCTCTGCCACATTTCTGCCATCCTGTTTCTGCCTTGGACCCAGCCAACCAAGGGCTGAAACCCTGAGCCAAAATAAACCAGCCACAAGGTGTCCTACAGAAAACCAGCCAGAATGTGTCCTATAGAAAACGGCGGAGCTCTGATGAGAACCCAGTTCTCTTAGCTCAAGTCTCAGTTTCTTTAAGCAGATCATACTGGGTAAACAAAAGAGAACACATAGAATATAATTCTCTCAGAAACCTGGTATGTAGTAACTAGTACCTAAAAACGATGCTTCTAAACTAACAACTATGCGTGATATATCCTCAGTTCATTAAAAAATTCTACTTACATTTGTGAAATAAAAATACCAGTCACTTAGAGAAACGGCTGTACTACGACATCATTTACTTAATAACATTTTGAGTTCTGCAGTGGATGCTAGAGAGTTTCATCCAGGTCCCTGGAGTCAGGGTTGGAGCATGCTCATATTGTCCCCAGCTGTTGGGGGTATCGCAGCAGCTCACAATCTTCAACTGAGTAATTCTCTAGGAACTTCCCTCTGTCTGGAAAACTGCATTGCCCAAACACTTGCCTCACTCCCAGGACCAACCTGCATCCTATGACCAGTGAAAGAGGAATACAGGCCCAAGTCCATTGCCTCACACTGAGGGGATTCTCAAGAATCTGTCTGCTGTTGTCTAGGCAGCTGTAGGCTCTTGGGATGCCTTTGTTACAGCTGTTTTGCATTTCACCTCTTCCCTCTGCCTAATCTTACATGCTGCTTCCCTCATTCTCCCACAGGTGGTATCTGTGAAAACACTCCTGTGTACATATCTCTTTCTCATGCTGGTATTTCCAGTGGAATCCTATCTAAGGTAAGCACAAAAATGAGACAGGCGGCATGTGTTGCCTTTAAAGAATTTGACTCAGTGAGGGCTACAGAGAGCAAAGTGGTGGTTACGGGGTGGGGCAGTAGGTCTACAGTTCAGGCATATATCCTGAGAAAGTTGGAATGGAGGTGGGAGGTTATAAATTCAAGTCACAGAAAATAGCACATTCCCAATATCCTTCCGTTATTAATGCACATGCCTTTGGTCTTGTTTCATTAGGTTGATCTGAAGCTCAGAGAAGGTATAGTAATTCATTGGAAAAGTAATGTCATATTAGTATGCAGAGAAAATGCCAAAGCACTAGCCCAGTGAGCTCAAAGCAGGACATTTACATGACTTCAGAGAACTGAGAGTTTTTTCTGTATATTTCCTTGAAGTACAGTTCTACTGCTTTAGAACAGTTGACTCCTAAATTGCACTGTGCTTGATCAAAAGTTCCATAGCACATCTTCAAAAGGCCACATGGACAAATAACTGCTTATAGGTTGGTTTATCCCAGTTCTGGAAGAAATGTTTTATTGATTTTTTTTAATGAGTTTAATAAGTGCCTGGAATATACCGATTATTTTCTTAACTGTTCATTATAATCCTCCATCTCTGTCACAGGTAGGTGACAGATAGATAGATAGATAGATAGATAGATAGATAGATAGATAGATAGATAGAATAAAAGCCAAAGCTGGTCTTTAAAACCCCTGGGGAAGACCAAGTGCCCCAGAATTCTTTATCTTTAGCCCACCTGTATTTGGGGATTTCTCCACTCAGCAACTCCCTCTGAGGAAGAGGAGAGGCAAATATCAGAGGCAGAAATCCTCAGTCATTCAGAGAAGACATGAAAGATTTTTATCTGACACTTGTATTACAAGTGCATTTTATCAGCCCTTAGGGGGAGTCTCAAGGTTCCTTGGGGCACTCGGTTGTCACAAAGGGATTTTCGGTTTGGGGTTTCCCCAAAAGTCTCTGTTAAATTTCCATCTGAGTCAGCTATCTCACTGTCCAAATAGAACTTGATTTCGTTGACCATTTGGATGGATGCTGCTATAAGCATTAATGGAAACACAAATAATGAAATTTTTTTCTACCCTTTATTTTCAAGTGGAGTGCTTCTCCTCCTATCCTCAATAACAAATTCAATAGAATTTGCAGGATAAATAAAAACTCCATCCAAACTGCTGAAAATTTCTCTGATTGGTCTCTAAAATGTTTTTGCCACTAATGATCCTACATGGGGAATAACAAGATGGTGTATTGAAGAAGCATATCTGATTTTGAGTCCCTGATATACCACTTACTGTCAGTGTGACCTTGAATGGGATTTCTTAGGGCTCTGAGTTTCATGTTTTTAAAAATGAAGTCAGGATTATAACATCCACATTACTAAAGTTTTTATGAAAAGCAGATAGTGTTTGAGAAACACATGGCTAGTGTGCTTACCAAATGATTACCATTCTTATTTTATTCTTATTTTATCCAAAATCTCACTATGGATATCCAGTCATGTAAAAAAGAAAATGGCTCATTTATTTGATCAAACAGTACTGTTGGACAAGTTGAATCCCAAGTTTGCTTTCAACACAGACTTTCTGTGATCTGGTTCTGACTAACATATGAACTGAGTAGATGAAGTGTTCTTTTTATACAGAATTTTAACAAGTATATTTTGGTAAAGAATTAGGTAAATCAGAACATCACCTTTCCCAGCATTTTGACTAATTAACTATGTAACCAAATTTTTTTCCTAAGTGCTTGAGATAAAAGGAGTAGCAAGAATATTAAAAAGTTTAAATATATGGGGGCTGAGGATTTAGCTCAGTAGTTAAGAGTGTTAGCCTTGCAAGCACAAGGCCCTGAGTTCGATCCCCAGCACCAAAAAAAAAAAGAAGTTAAATACAAAGTCTATTCCTTTTACCACAAATGTAATTATAGCCTTTATCTAAAATATACAAGAGGGGTTGGGGATTTAGCTCAAGTGGTAGAGTGCTTGTCTAGCAAGCGCAAAGCCCTGAGTTCGATCTCCAGCACCAATCAATCAATCAATCAATAAATAAAATATACAAGATAATGAGATAATTATTTGGGCTGTTGTTAAGAGTCAACTCAAGTAAATGTAAATTATTAAATATAACATCTGGCACATAATAAAAGCAAAATTAAGAGTCGTATTGGTATTAATTTTTATAGCAAAGGGATTCTAAACACTCACTTCCACAGGTCTGGATCTTTGCATGAATGTTCTAATAGACCCCCCCCCCAGCACCATTGTTTCCCGCCCCGGCAGAGCAGCTAGAAATGGGCAGGCAGCGGGGAAGACAAAGGCCCTGCCCTCCTCAGCACCTCCACTCCACCGAGACCTCTCTGATCCCTTAGCTAGACCATACCTCCTAGTCGAACACCACTACACCGTCGCTCCTTCAGGTCACTATGCTTTGACTCAGAAATGTTTATTATTACCTAAAACTGTCTTGTCCATTTGCTTGCTTCCTCCTATTTGTAGCTTAGGACCTCTTAACCTGCCCCACAGAATGTGTAGTCCACACAGGCGGAGGCCCTGGCTTCTCGTTTACCTCTGTGTTCCTCACCCAGGACCTCTTTTGTACAGACTCAGTGCTCAAATCATTCCATCCAACTTTAAAGGCAAAATCCCACAGAAGGAAATAATTCGAACATTCATTGGCTTTTTACTGTTGGTTGTGCTGATATGTGGAATTTATGAGCAGAAACTTTAAAAACTAAGATCATTTCAATTGCAGAAGAGAAATAAACTTTTTTTCCTCTCTTTCAAGGGCATCATTTGTTTACATCAAGTTTAACACTGTTAGCAGTTCACAGTCAGACAAAAGAATGAGAGAATTAAATCAGAAAAACAAAACAAGTAAAAATATACAGAAGAGAAATAAACTTTCTAAGGGCCTTTAATCATCCGGAAGCCTGGAATCTAGTGCTGTGAGACCACAGACAAGTCACAGCGTCTCAAACCAAATTCTTGTCTGTAGACAGGGAAGGATAAGGTCCTCTCTGATAAGCCTGGTCTGGGACCGTCACACAGCAGAGTACAAATGTAGCTGGCATTAATAAGGGACCCCACTAAGACCTACTTTAACACACATTTACCAAGAGCCACCTCTGAGAGATTCTTTCCGCTTTCCCTTTTACAGAGGAGGATGCTGGTAGTAGAGTGTTCTTGTGATTCCACTAAGAAAAGAAGCAAGGAAAAGAAAAAGCAGGGGGAAGAGAAAGGTAAAACAGCATATTTCCAAAATAGTTATTGCTTATCACACTATGACGCTTATTCTCCTGTGATCTCTCAGTCACTCTCCTTCCCATTTTACAGACGAAGAAACTGGAGTTGAGTAAGGTAATGATGTACCAACAGGCAGACTGCTGGCTGGTGAAGGCAACAGGGTGTGAGAGGAGTTGCTCTAGCTTCCAAGCCCACGCTATTCATTTTTACCGTGTGGTTTCCAAACAAAAGATCTAGCACGAGATCTTTGGAAAGGAAGAAACAAGCTATGAAAAGAAAATTTAAAATTATAGAACTGTTTTTAAAAAGAGGAGAATTAGCACTGTTTTTATTTTTCCCAGTTTTACCTGAGTACCAGGGAAAAATTATGTGAAGTAACATAAAGAGTAGCTATAAGAGAGAATTTAATAACAGGCCCTCTTTTCACCACTGATGGAATTGTAAAGAATATCTCTGGAAAGCAGTTTCAAGATGTGACCAAATCCCAATATCAAACCTGCCATCATTCCAAAAGGATTTGGATGTAACATTTAATACAGTAACATTTAAAGGATTTGAATGCGAGTTCGTGTGAAGACAGGGATAGATACTAATTAAGGTTCCTGTTTTATGTCATCCTTGACCTATAAAATAGAACTCTCATTTTAAATGGTAAAGGGATACGATTTTATAATTTGTCAAATTCAGAAGTAAATAATGCAGAAATTATTCCACAAACTCCCTTCATAAGCCCCCTTCCCAGAAACAACCATCATTAACAATTTGATACGCAACCTTCTCCACTCTGTGTGAACTTTTACCTAAAGATGGTCACTCTCTACACACTGTTCTCGAACCATTTTTTCTACTCTATGTGACAGAGAATGTTTTTGGTCAAGAACATAGGTCAACCTTTTTCTTTCCAATGGCTACATAGTAGCTATATCAATTATTATTTCTTTTTTTCTTTTTTAAGAACTTAATACAGTAACATTTTAAGAAGAAAGATACATTGCTGTTCCAATATCTCTTCATTCATCTGTCCAGTTTCAACTATCTACAGAGTTGATTGTTCTACTCTATAGGTGTGGAAACAGTCATTTCTTTCTTTCCCAGAAGCTTTGGTCATTAGTCCACTAATTCTGCTTAGGTAAAAAAAAAAAATTTGACATGAAATAAATACTCATTTCTAGAACAAAAAATTTCCAGTTAAAGATATGGTATCTTCCGCTTCTATAGAACTCATGAAAAATAAAACCTTTATTGCATAAGATTCAAAATACGTACCCCATGTTCAGAGCACCAACCGCCATTCTATAGCATGTCAGTGCTGACAGTACTCATATGCCAGGTATCTTTGTTCTGTGTTGTTATAACAAAAATTCCTGAGGCTGGGTACTTTTTAAAGAGAATAGATTTATGTAGATCATGATTTGGGTGGCTGAAAATTTCAAACATCATGGCATCTGCTGAGCTCCAACCCACACGTCACTGCCATGTCACAACATGGCAGAAGACAGAGAGGGAGAAGGACACGTGAGAAATGGGTCACATGTGGGGAGTGACTTCCCTTTATAACAACCGCTTTCTCCAGAACTAAGCCACTCTGTAAAACCAGCCTTACTCTACTTATGAGGGCAGAGCTCCCCTGACCCAACCACCTTCCAGGAGACCCCTGGGAGATGCCACGCTGGGAGCCAGCCTTCTAGCACATGAGCCGTTGAGGCACACACCCACGCCATGTTCTAACCATAGCACCAGGTTGAAGACTTTGTATTTTTCCCTGAAGGTTATGAGAATGGGTGGGACATGATGCATTTTTTTCAGAGTACATAACATGATAACATAAATGATGCAGGAAAACCTCACTGGCTGATGTGAATGATTTAGAAAGGGAAAATTCACAGCCAGAAGATACAATTCCTCCAGAGAGAAAAGTTCTTTAGGTATCGGGTATTGTTATAGCAAAATGATTATAGGCCTTGCTGTAATCACTGCTGACAGAAGCTTAAACACAAACTCTAGCCCTTCCTGCTAAAATTTTCCTTGCTTTCAATAAGTTGCCAAAGAAGCAAGCCACCACTTCTGTTCATTAGCATGGCTTAATTACGTGCCTGTCGATGAAAGTTCTGTCACTCACCACAGGAACCTCCCTCTCCTTAGGGCTGCTAGGGTGTCTCACGCCATGCAAGTTAGTTTCCTCCATGGCTAACAGTCCAAGAGAGGGAAAGCAGGAGGCCACATCCTCCCCATCTAGTCTCAGAAGTCACACATGGGCACTTCCACCATATTATTTTTATTAGAAATAAGTCACTTAGTCCACCCCATTCTCAAGAAGAGAGAAGTTAAATGACATCTCTTAAAATGAATGTCAAAGCATTTTTGGGCATATCTTTAAAACCACCACAGGAATCTAGCTTCAAATCTAGCTCCAGGTACTTCAGATTCAGAGGCTGAGGGACCTTAAGACATAACTTTACAGAATTCACAAGTCATAGAACTGGGGGAGATCCCCCTAAGTTCATCTACACATCTGGGAGGCGGGGAGGCCAGATGATAGTTAAACTACCAACCTCCTCATGTTGTCAAACATACTAATGAAAGCATGAGATCTACAATTTTCAAGGATAGTCATAATTTTGGAAAAATTCTTTCCTATTAGTCCTCCTAAATTATGAGAATACCCTACGTATTTCTACATTTCCATGCATCCCAACTTTTTATTCCAACCAAGAAAATCTGGCACCTAAAATAGTGTTCACTGAGTGTGTTCAGCCTTTTTCAGCAGGAGGAGGCATATAAGTTGGAGGAGGCGAACCTTCAAATATGCCCTCAATCATCTGTTGATGAAAGCTCGGTCCCTTCAACGTTCAGGTTTTTTGAAAGTGGGCTAGGCTGACGTGTACCTGTTTGTTTGAAGTTAAAGAAAGAAATCACATTGCTTAACCCATTCCTTGAACCATTTAGACACTTAGACATCACTTTAAATTGGTACGAGCAGAACCAATTCTTTTATCACCACTGTGTCTCTTTAAAATGTTTGTATTAATTCATTTACTCACCCTTGAATAAACTATCAAGCAGATCTCATATCTTTTCCACACATTCAGATAAGAGATTATATTCCTCTAGTGTAAGATGAATATATTTTCCCATTTTAACCTCTCCCCTCTTAAATCTAAGTTTCCATGGCATCCAAGATCATATTTAGAAAAGGATTTTTTTCTTCGTAATGATGTGTAAAAATAATGGAACACCTAATAAAATGTAACATCTTACGAAGAAGTAGAAACAGCAAATAGACATATGAAAAAATGTTCAGCATCACTGGTCATTTGAGAGATGCAAATTAAAACAACCCTGAGATTCCACCTCACTCCAGAAAGAATGGCTATTATCAACAAATCAGCCAATAACAAATGCTGGAGGGGCTGTGGAGAAAAAGGAACCCTTCTCCACTGTTGGTGGGAATGTAGACTGGTGCAACCGCTATGAAAATCAGTGTGGAGATTCCTCAGAAAACTAGGACTAGAGATTCCATTTGAACTAGCTATTCCCTTTCTTGGTATCTTCCCAAAAGAATTAAAAGCATCATACCACAGCAATATATGCACACCCATGTTTATAGTGGCACAGTTTGTAATAGCGAAATCTTGGAAACAGCCCAAATGCCCATCAACAGTGGCATGGATAAAGAAAGTGTGGTTTTTTCATACAATGGAGTACTACTCTGCCATAAAGAATGATAAGCTTGAGATATTTTTAGGTAATGGTTGCATTTTGAGACCATACTCTTAAGTGAAATAAATCGGAGACATGTTTAAATACTGCATTGTTTCTCTGGTGTGAGAAACTGAAAGTTAAGACTAAAATGTATTATATTGAGAAAATGAAGAAAATGTCCAAATGGGAAAGGGAACAAGGGAGGGGGGAAAGTAACAAAGGGACAAAAGAAATAAGAAATGGATTGAAAAAATAGAAACAAGGCTTTTGTAAATAAGGAGGGAGGAGGGAGTGAAGGGAGGGGAGGAGAATGGGAAAAAAAGAAGCAACAAGATATATCATGTACAGGTACAAGTCCCCTATGATGAATGTTAACACTATGTACATCTAAAATGTACCATTAAAATAAAATTTTTTAAAAAGTAACATCTTAGACTCCATGAAATTTAGTAATCTCTTTTACCAAGTATTTAAAAAATTTAGTCAAGTATAGTAATTAAAACTCTATTCTCACCAAATTAAAAACATTTCTTTTCTGAGCTCTGGCCCGCTTCAGGTTTGGCAGCCTAAAGTCAGAGAAGACGAGGATGACGGGTTCATGTCTAGCCCTTGTTCCACCTTCTCCTTCACTCTCCAGCTGATGCACTGAGACCTCCCAGAGACTGGAGTGAGGTGGGTTAAAGATGATAAGGTTAATTATTCTTTCACAGTATAGTAATGCTGCAGTATAGATATCCTCTGTGTGGGATGTTGTAAATGTCAATTCTTTCCTTCCTGGAGTGGTTTTGTGGCTTTTTCAGAGATGATTCCCATCACTGGGGATCTCTTGCCACTATTTCTTTGATGTAGGCTATGCATCCTCCAGATAGCCACTTACAACTTCCCCTTCAGCCACTGGTTTCTTGTGGCCTACCTTTGTATTGGGCTTAGTCTCCTCATTGGAGTCCCACTAAAAACAACTCACTACGATTCCCTGCTGTGGAATCGTGATAGGCTCATGGGAAATTCAAGTATCTCTTGTCATGCCACATGCTAGAAGTTGCGATGCCACCTTTCCTCATTTTGCTTTGTCAACGGAGATCAGGCCACTGACTCTCACCTTTGGACAAGTGTGGTTCAGATACCGAGCCCTACGCCTCTCCAGCATGAGTGAAGAACTCTTCAGGTGATTCTCTTAAACACACTCTCTCTGAGTCTGAGAACACTACTTATTACTTACTGCTTGGAATAGTCAGTCTCAGGTAATCTCACTCCTGTTTCTATTTTATATCAACTTTAAGACACTGACATATCAAAAGCATGCTTAACGTTCTATTTATTAAGTCAGCTCATTCCCTACTTGTACCCAAAAAAAACTAAGAAATAGCTTACAATAAAAGGTATAACAATAAGATGGAATTTAGTGACCATCTATGCTAAGTTCTGAACTGTTGATATATTGAGAAAGATGAAGCATCACTATTTTAGTCTGCCTGCCAAGAATGCGTAACCTAAATCTTATCATGAGAAAATAGCAGTCAGCCCCAGATTCACAGACATCATGCAGAACAACTGTCCTATCTCCTTCTCATGTGACCTGAGTGAAAATGGAAGGCTGTGGAACTATGTCAAGTTCAAGGAGAGGCACAAATGTCACAGCCCAACGTAGCGTGTGAACCTGATTGCATTCTGGGTCAGGGAAAACAATTTCTATGAAAGACAACTGGCAATATTGAAAATTTAATTCTGTACCAGATAATAGTGGTAAATCCATGTTAACTTTTCTGAACTTTTTGCCATGTTTTCATCAAAATGTGATTGTTACTGGTCTTCAAATGATTAAATTCTTATATTCCCTTTCATTTTTTCTTACCTCCATCTTAGGGATCTTCTTCCCTGATTTCTTTTGCCTACATTACAATTATGAGTTCATTTATTCTGTTACATATAGCAGTTATTCATTCACTTTTATTGTTGTTTAATGTTCAACTGTATGGATATACCAAAATGTATTACTCTGTTATTAATGGATATTTGAATTGTGTTTATTGTTTGGGGCTATTAAATATAAATAATGCTGCTATGAGCATTCTTTCCTATATCTCTTGGCACACATGAACTTAGACTTCTATGAAATATATTCCTAGAAGAAAAATGACTGGGCCATAAGAGAAAGAATATGTATTTCCTTTTAGAAGGTAATGACATACTATTTTTCAATTTCCATACTCTGATCAGCGATGTATGGTATTTCTCATTGTGCCTTTCATTGTGCCTCAATTCTAAGCTTACCAAAGCTTAGAATTGCCTGTGTCTTTAATAAACTATAGTAATTTGGTGAGTGTATAATGGTATTTAATTGTGACTTTAATTTGAATTCCTTTGATGACTAAGTTTGATCTCACTTTTGATGCTACTGAACTATTGATATGCTTAGTTAGGTGCCTTGAGACGCTTAGGCATTTGGAATTCAGCTGCCTGCCTTTTCTTACAGTTTATATGAGTTCTTTATTCTGGATAAAAGTCATTTGCCAGTTTTATGTGTTGTAAATATCAGCTCCTACTTTTAACTATTTTAATGGCATTTTTTGATAAACAGGAGTTCTTAATTTGAATATATTCAAATATATTGATTATCTGCCCCCCCATCTGCCTCCCAGGACCCCACCCTTTCTCTTCCCCATGCATGTGTGGTAGGTGCATCTTACTGAGAACCTTTTCCCTACAACAAGGTCCTAGATACAGTCTCCTATTTTATCTTCTAAAAGCTTTATTGTTTTGGCTTTCACATTTGGTCTCCGTAGAACTGATGTTTCCATATACAGTAGTGGGAGAGAGCAGTCCATTTTCATTTTTCCTGATGGATACACAGCACTGTTTTTTTTAAAGGCAGTCATTTTACACACTGCCCTGCATTGCCACCTTTTTGTGGAAATCAAATATCTAGAGCGTGAGTTTGTTTCTGGATTCTGGATTCTATTTCTCTATCCTTACAATACCATTACACGTTTTTAAATTATTTTCACCTAAAAATAACTGTCGGTATCTCACAACTTTCCTTTCTAATTCTTTCAAGTTTACTTTTTGTTTCAGAAGGCTTTATAATACCGTTGATTTTTATATTTACCTATATCAGTCATCTTTTGCTGCTTACCAAAGTGTGGTGGGCTTATTATTGTGGTCAGCTTGCGCAGGAACGCCCAGCTGGACTGAGTTGCTGTGTTTCTGGGTATAGAGGATCCACCTGAGGATTGTTGCTGACATAGCACAAAGGAGAGAGGGCGCAGAAGCTAGGGGGCCGGCTGTTTCCTAGGAGAAGGTCTGCTGCGGCTGGTTCTCCCGAAAGGAACTTGGCTGTTCTCATCGCAGAAGGAGCTCTGGCCCTTGCTGCTGTGGGGGATGGCTGCTGCCTGCTTCCGGTGAGCTCTGGTCTTCGTCTCCACTGTGAGTATTGTAACCTGGTTCCAGTAGAGATTTCTTCGGCCTTTTAGTGCAGACACAGATCCAGTGCACACATGGCTGTTCCTCACTCTTCCTGAATTCGGCTTGTGTGTGATTGTTGTAATGTGCAAATGTCATGTGTTAAATCTGCTCTCTTGCAAACTACTGACTGTAGAAAATTAACTAATACACAAAATACTCCAAAACTTAGTAACCCAAAATAACACTAATTTTCTTAATCTCAAAGTTTCTGTGGGTTAGCAGTTCAGGCAGGACATGGTGAGGACAGCTTACCCATGCTCCATAATGGCTGGCACCTCAGCTGGTCGAATCAATGACTGGGAGGAATTATGTGCAGGTTAGCTCGTTCCTACGTCTAGTCGTTCACGCCCCTGTCAGCTCGGAGCCTCACCGGGGCAGTGGGCTGTAACACTGGCTTATGGCTATCTGTGTGACTTGAGTTCCAAAAGCAAACATCCTTAGAGAAAGCTAGAAGCTGCATGGATGTTGGTAATCTAGTTTCAGAGGGTCACATAACATTGTTTCCCGTGCACTGTAGCATTTGAGGCAATTACTGAGGTCCACTTAGGTACAAGGGGAAGGACCACAGGCTCTGCCACTCCATGGAGAAGTGCCTGTGTCACCCCGAAGTTTACAGGGTAGAGCATGTATTGGTGTGGCCATCTTTGTAAAATACAATCTGCTGTAGACCTTATATCCATCAACCTTACTAAGCTCACTTATTCCTTCTGATAATTTATTTATATATTCTTTTAGATGTTCGGTATACATAATAATGGATTTTATAAAGAAGAAAAATTTCATTTTCTCTTTTTAATTCTCATATACTTCATTTACATTCTTTGTCTTATTATACCTGCTTTATTACAATGTTGAATATAAATGATAATAAGGACATCCTTATTTTATTCTTCATTTCAAAGAAAATTTCACTAGTAAGAATGATCTTTGGGCTAGGTGTGGTAGCACACAACTATAATCCCAGCACTTGGGAGGCTGAGGCAGGAGGATCATCATGAGTTCCAGGCCTCCCTGGGCGACATAGTGAGTTCAAGGCCAGGCTGAACTACATAGTGAGACTTTGTCTCGAAAAAAAAAAAAAAATCTTTGCTCTAGTTTTGTTTTTCTTTTTTAATATGTACTCTCTATCAGATGAAAGAAGAGCCACTTCTATTCATAGTTTACTGAGAGATCTTTTGAAATGAGAATGGCTAGTGAATGTCATTTAATACTTTCTGTATCTACTGAGATAATCATGTAATTTTTGCTTTTATGTGTTTTTAGTTTTCAAATCAATCACCTTGCATTTCCAAAATAAATGCAATTGGCCTGTGATATAATCTCCTTTTTATATACTGCTGAATTTTGTTTACTAATTTTTCTTAGAATTTATTACACATACAGGAGGTTAACTTGTGACTTTCTTTTCATTTTTGTAATGTTCTTTTAGATTTTGCTATCAAGGTTATGCTAAGCTCATCAAATGAGTTGAAATTTTTCTCTTTTTTCTATTCTTTCAAGGAGTTTATATAAACCTTTCTTTCTGTTTGTCTCTTCTTTTATTAATGCATGTTAGTAATACAGAATGCTGAGGTTCCTTTTGGTAAATTTGCACATGCATTTAACCTACGTTGATCTTTTTTACCCTACTATCTCCATCTCCTTCTGCCCCCTCCTTCTGATCACCTTATCCATCTCCAAAAGCCTACTTCCTAGTTTTCTGCCATCTCTTTGTTAGTTTGGCTGGTTGGTTGGTTGGTTGGTTTCTCATAAAAGAGAAAATACACATTTAATTTGCTGAGCCTGCCTTATTTTATTTAATATGATGGTATCTGGTTCCACCCATCTTCTTGCAAACAGCATAATTTCTTTCTTCTTTATAGATGAGTAATATTCCATATACTCATCCATATATATATATACCACCCTATATATACTCATCCATATATATATATACCACCATATATATATACATATACATCCATATATATATATACACATACATCCATATATATATATATACACATCCATATATATATATATACACCACATTTTCTCTATCCGTTCATCTGTTGACAGGCATGTTGGCTGTTTCTGCAGCTTAACTGTTGTGAATTGTGCCTCTATAAAGGTGGGTATGTATGTATCACTGTAGTATGATGTCTACAATTCTCTCTGGAACACACCCAGAGTGGTATAACTGGATCAAATTATATTTCTGTGTTTAGTTATTTTACAAATCTCCATACTAATTTCAGTAGTTGTTGTACATTGGTGGGATTACATTCCCACAAACTATGTAGGAAGGTTTCTTTTTCCCTTATGTCCTTGCCAGTATCCATTGTTTTTTTTGTTTGTTTGTTTGTTTTTTGTATCTTGGTCATAGTCGTCCTGACTGGAGTGAGATAGAATATCAGTGTAGTTTGATTTGCATTTCTTTAATGGCTAGAGATGTTGAACATTTTATCATATACTTACTGGCCATTTGTACTTCTTTTGAGAAATGTCTATTCAGTTCATTTGCCTACTTTTTGACTGGGTTGTTTGGGGGGATTAATTTTTTGAGAGAGAATTAATAGCAAGAATAAACCAAAAGAATTATATCAAACTTAAAAGCTTCTGCACAGCAAACAGTTATGAGAGTAAATAGAAAAACCCACTAAATGAAAGAGAATCTTTTAGCTAGCTACTCTTCTGATAGAGCCGTATGTCTTTTGTAAACACTTAATGAGATTTAGCAATGAGGCTATTTGTCTCCGAAATTCTGTTAATGAAAAGTCTTTTAATGATGGACTCAATTTCTTATTCTTGAATTGATTTGAATTACTCAGATTTTCCATTTTCTTTTAGTATAAAGTATTACACTTCTGTTTTGCTAATAACCTCTCCTTTCTGTATATAGTTTTCATTTGTAGACTAAAAAGTTATTCATAATATCCTCACATAAACTGTGGGTGACTGCATGCTCTGTCCTGATATCACTGTTTTCTTTCCTGATACTGATCATTTGCTCTTTTTGTCTTTATCAATCTCACCAAAATTTATAAATAGTAGTCTTGTCACAAAAGAATCTGTGATTTTTTTTTATCATTTTCTACTTCATTAGTTTCTGCTTCTGTATTGTTTCTTTCTATTTCCCTTTTAATTATCTGTTATTTCTCTAAGTTCTTGATATGGATACTAAATTTATTTGAAGTTTCTTCTTTTCTAATGTATGCATTTAAGCCAAAAATAAAAATTCACCCAAACACTGCTGTAATGGCATCCCACATGTTTTGATATTTCAAAATTTTTTCCTAACTTCCACTGTGATTTTTAATTTGACCCACAAATATTCAGAAGAGTACTTTTTAATTCAAAAACAGTTGCAGACTTCTCTAGCTAATATTTTATAATTGATTTCTTTTGTTTGATTGCACTGTGATTATAGAACATCTTGTTATTTCAATCCTTGACTTTTGCTTTGTGACTCAGAATATATAGTTCTCTGTCTCTTTTGCTCTCGTTCTTGCTCTCTCTCCCCTTCATCCTTTCCATCCTTCAGATTAGCCATATTTCATTATTTGGGTTTTCCCCTCTGTATCCATCATGGGACAATCAGGAAGCAGAAATCATACAGTAATTTAAACAGATAATGTTCGATACACAAAATATTAACTGTAACAAGAGATTGAAGTGATGTGAGACTCAGACACAGATACAAGATCAAGAGGCTGGGAATTTAGCTCGGAGGTAGACCACATGCCAGCAAGTGCAAGACTCTGAGTTCAATCCCCAGTACCCAAAAATAAATAAATAAAAATTTTAAAACATCAAGTACAGTATTAATGAAAGTGTGCAGCCACTACCCAGGGCCCTCAGAGTAACCAGGGAAGGAATGGAATCTGCAAGACCCTTTTCCGCAGAGCTGAGATTCAGACCTTCCTGCGGAGGGCATGACCATATCCATGAAACAATAGAGACAGCCGCTCAGGTCCCACTGGTGGATGGGAAACCGCTCTCCAGAGTGCAGATAAAGCTGCCCATGAACAGGCTCATAACCTAGGAACTCACTGCAAGCTATCAGTGGAAGTTTTATGGTATATTGGAAAATCACGCACTGGAGCGGCAGGGTGTGGTACTCAGGAGGAAGCAGCAGGATACCGGGATCAGCCAGGTACAGCCCTCCAGAACCAGAAAAGCCCCTTCAGCGCCCTCTGCAGATGAAGTTCAGCATTGTGCCTAACAGGGAATTTTCATTAGCTCAAACTGTACAATCGTGTATCTGGAACACAGAAGCCACGAAGTAGTCATGGACACGTCCTCTGGGATCTTTTTATTATTTTACTCTTCTTTGTTATTACAGAAACCGTAGCAGAATTCCTGAGTTATCAAAGCGTGATACTACTTGTTACTGTTAACCCTCATCTCACAGAGCAAAAACCTTGGGTAAATTTCATTTACCCAGTTCTGACTTACGTGCTCTTTTGTTATGTTTTAATTCTCTGATACAAATACTTATGTGACTATCATGATGATTTTCTTCGGATGTGTTACTGAAACTTCTGTGTTGAACTTTAAAAACCTTAAGATTTTCAATATACAGTATCATACTTGCCTCTAGAAATGTGCAAATTCACACACCCTCTAGCACTTCTGGAGCCTCAATTTATCACCTTGCCATAACTTGTTAATTTATTTAAGTTCTCATCGAATTGGTAAAAATATATGTATATCAGCATTTCAGTTTTCATTTCAACAATTGAGACATTATGAATTTTTATTCATATAAATTGTCTTTCTGTTTTTGTTCCTTGTCTTTGGGTTTGAATGATTTTTCCTATCCTCTGCCCATTTTTTAAATTCATTGTCTCCTTTATTTTATTAACATTGATCTGAAGATCAGTGGTAAGTAACATCCTCCTTTGCTCTTCTTGAATCTAAACCAGGAGAGAAGGTAAACAAAGACAAAAAGGATAGAAATAAAAGTATTAGCTTTTTTTGAGACAGTCTTGCTATGTAGTTTAGGCTGGTCTTGAACTTGCTATGTAGCCCAGACTGGCTTTGAGTTCACAGTGATCCTACACTTCAGCCTCTGCTAGGATTACAGGTATACACCACTGTGCGCTTTCTTACTGACAAAGATAATGTAGGGAATGCAGAGTCCAAACAGATTTCCTAGTATTTTACTTCTGAATTAAGCAGATTTAGTACAGTCGCCCTCTCTGGGTGCAAGCATAAAGCATAGGCCTCTTAATTCAGAAGACAGTATCTTAAGCAAGTCATACGGAAAAGACCAAAACACCCCAGCTATGGAGTAGGCAGATCTATAAAGGAAAGGAACCCAAAAGAAGCTGAAATGCACTTGCTCACAAGGTCCCTAGCTTAGCCAAATGGCAACTTTGTAGAAACAGTTACCTTCTCCCGGTGGAACCAGACCTTCAGGCTTAGAAACTCCCCATGTGGTTAGAATTAGCCCTTTCCTCCAAATAAATCCAGCTTCTTGCAGGGCTCAAAACCTACAAGCTCAGCCAAGGTTCAGATCCATTCCTGGTATAGATGTGCAGTCCTGGGCAGATAGTAGCCCTGTATGACAATTCATTTTCTCCACCTCACTCAAGATTTCAGTAGGACAGAAAATAGGGTACAGATTTCCTCTTTGTTGTATTCAATAGTTTAAAATTATAATTTAGTGGCAAATATAAAGATTACACAAGAAGAGGGAAATGAGCCCCAGTGTAGAAGGTAAAGATACTAATTCTTATCAGTAGTAATTTTTTCCCTCCTTGTTTATTGTTTCCCTTCTGGTTTGTGTGATTTTATACATATATTTTTTCAGAATTTTTAAAAATTTATTTTAACATACTTAAAAACATAAAATTATACATATTAATAGGGTAGCATTTCAATACATTAGATATTGTGTAATGTTTAAATGAGGTTAAATATGTCTACTTCACTTATCATTCCCATGTGATAGGAACATTCAAAGCTTTTTATTCTAGCTTTTTGAAATATAAAGTACATGTTTGTTATCTATAGTCACCCTACTGCGCAAAAGCATACCAGAACTTCTTATTCCTCCAACTGCAAATCAGCACCATTTTTCTACTGCTCCCTATTCCTCCATCGCCCCCCCCCATATTATAGGTAATTTAGAGACACAGCATTTTAATAAGAAATTTAAGGGCAAAAAAGAATTTACCAGGAAGATAAGGAATTAATTTTTGAATTAGGCAATTCAAGTTTGTTTTATGCTATATGTGTACTTGTCTGCTTTGCTTCAGAATTCTTTTGGACTATCAAATTTACCTCTAATTTTGGCACATCTTACACAATAACACATTTGTGCTAGTTATTTGTAATTGTCAACTTGACCGTATTAAGAGACTTCAGGAGCAGTGACTGGATTATGGGGTTGTGTTTTCCAACTCTCTCTGATTCCTGGCTGTCATGAGTTGAACAGCTTTCTTCTGCCAGGCCCTTCTGCCATGCCATTTCTGCCTTGGAGTCGGCTAACCATGGACCTAACCCTCTGAAACCATGAGCCAAATGAACCGTTTTATCCTTTAAGCTGTGTGTGTCAGGATCTTTGTCCTAATAACAAGAAAGTTGACCAATATAGAAAATGTACCAGAGAAATGGGGTCATTGCTGTGACTATACCTGACCATGGGATTCAAAAGCCTTTTGATCTGGAAGAATTTGGAAAGATTTGAACACATGATCTAGAAAAGCTGTAGAATGCTATAAGCAGAGGCTCAGGGTGATTCTGCTCAGGGCTCAGACAACCAGAATTGTGATAAAAATGCAGACAGTAAAGGCCAGGCTAATGAGGTTTCAGATGGGAATGAGAATTCTATTGGGAACAGTACTAGAGACCATGTGTGTTACACTTTGTCTACATCTTGTCCATGTTTTAAGACTGTATAAGGCCGAATTTACAGGTGGCAAACTAATTGATCTGGTGAAGGAAATTTCAAGGCAACCCCTTTTTCAGGCTGGGGCATAGGCACTACTGGCTACTTTTAACCATATTCATAGTGAGAAGTGGGAGTAAGTGAAAAGCAGATTTGAAAGAAAGATTGGAAAACTCAAAGTCTGTGCCCCCATCCCCCAAAAAAGCATAGGTAATGTTGAGGCCAAAGGAGGTGTGATTACTGAAAAGATTAGAGCCACCAAGAAGAAACCAGATACTTTGAACAAGAACAAGAAAGATGCCTTGAGGCCATCTCAGGAATCAGCAAGAACTCACCCATCACAGACTCACCCATATAAAAGTATAAACACCTCATTTGAGAAGAGAGCTCCTAGAACCCCTGCTCAAGGAGGACCACCTAGGAAATTGGTTCTCTGGGATTCATCTCACCATGCTCAGCTATCCAGATATTCAGAGGACACTGCAGCATGCTCCTTTTTCTGTTACCCTACAATGTATACATTGTATTGATATACAATAATTAATTTATCCATTCTGATTATGTACATTTGAGTCATTTCCCAATTTAGGCCCATTTTTAATAAAGCTAGGATTTATATTTATTTTAATAAAGCTAGGGCTGACATGTAATTGCTAATATATGCCTAAGAGTGGATTTTCTGGATATGCGTATGACTATTTTTTTGAAAGTAGATACACCAATTGACAATCTAATCAACAATATATAAGAACTCTTATGTTGCACTTCTTTGTTAACACTTAGAATTGTCTATCTTTTAATTTTAGCCATTTTGGTATATGTCTTAGTGGCTTTAATTTGCATTTGTTTAATAGCTAGTGAGACTGAGTGAGTTTTCATACGCTTATTGGCTATTTGAATCTTTTTCTGTGAAGTACCATTTAAATCTTTTTATTATTTGTCCTACTGATTGAGCAATAAGACAAATAATTCCATTATATTCTGGATATATTCTAATATATGTAGCTTTATTTTAACTCTCTAAAAATTGATTTTTAATTACATAGTTTTCTTATTTTTCCCATATGATTAATACTATCTGTGTTCTCTTTAAAGAATGTTACCTACTTCTAAGGTTATAGAGATTTTTCTCTCATGTTCCCTTCTAAAAACCGTATTTACTTTTCATATTTAGGACTGTGATCCTTCTGAAATAATAAGATGGCCCAGATTCTTTGCTGTACCTCTCATTGCAACTCTTAACCCTGCAAACCTGTGAACCCTTAGGGACTTGCATGACCAATAGAAAATGGCATTAATGCCATTTTGTCAGTTCTGAGGCTAAATCATGCCAAATGCACTACAATTTCTGTCTGGGATTTATGGACCACTGTCTGGGAGCCTCGTGCTGCCATGTTAGAGGTCAAATTGTTTGAGACCACAATCCTGGAGAAGTCATCTATATGTTCTGCTTAACCAGTTAAGACTAGATTTCCCACCATTCCCATAAAGGAACCAAATATGTGAGTGAAGTTATCATGTTCCTCTATCTCATGCCATCCACTTACCAAATGCCACTAACATCAGCATCATATTATATGCATCTTCCACAAATACGTGTATGGGAGTAAATCCATAGGAAAAGGTATGATGATGTCTGTATTATAATCTGTATGGTTTCCTTATGTACCTCTGGTGAAGATGCTAGGATTAAAGATGGTGGTAGTGAAATGTGGAGCCGTATTTGTAAGATTTTATTCCCTGAAGGGATGTGATTATTTCATATGTAATTAAAATACAATATTTAAGAGAAAGAAACTAGATTGTAAAAAAAAGGATTTTAAAACCATAATAACAACAATATATTAAAAAATCTAAGAGATATGTTTAACAAAGGAATCCATATGAAAAAACTATAAAACCATAATCCCCCCCCAAATTGCAGTGAATGGAAAGAAACATTTTATTCCTGATAGGAAAATCAAATTCTCTAAAAATTTTAATTCTGATACTAATTATAGATTTTTTTTTACAAAGTTCCAGTTAAAGAATAGGATTTTGGGGAGAGAGTGCAAATGAAAAAAATATATATATTTCTGATGTTCATCCAAAAGAATAACTAGGCAAGTATGACATTTTGAGAAGTTTTTTTAAGAAATAGGTACATAAGGGAAAACTAGCCCTGTATCAGTAAAAGTATGAATATTATAATAACTAAGAATAGGGTAAACATCACTGGAATAGAAAAAAATGACTCAAAAATATATACCCACACAAACTTTATAAAGGAAGGGTCAAAAAAATCACTGGGAAAGTAGGTTTCTCCAATATATGGTCGCCGAACAATGGATTGAATATTTGTAAATGTTCTGCATAAGTCTTTCAGCCCTCATATTCATAACATCTGGGTGAATATTTGTAAACGGATATATGTTTCCAGTCTGCATATTCATATCAGCAACTAAAAATATCACCCATTATTTTAAGAGTCATTATAAAAAGTATCAACACTTGGGATGTCCAGATATAAATTTAAATCTCTAAATGGGGTTGATTTGTCATTTTTAAAACAATGGAAAGTTCATTCTTTTCCTTCCTCCTTAAACAATTCAGCCCTAAAACTAAAACCAGAAGGTCACTAATGGAACAAAGCAAAGTCTAAAGGTCAGGGAGTTGGAGGATGGGAATCTAAAATTTATAGAGGAAATTCAAATAACTAACAAAATTTTTTTTTAATTTCAACCTCATCAATCTTAATTATGTGAATATTAAAATATTGGGAAAAAAAACTTTAATGGGAATAGCCAATTCTGGCAAGAGAAGGAAGCAAGTTTTATACTAGCTGTGGAAATCTTTTAGAAAACAATTTGCATAAATATATATACACACACACTTAAAATGTCTTGGGTCTGAGAAACGTCTCACTCCCTTTGGTACAGTAATTCCACACATGGCAGGCCATTTTTAGGAAGGATTATGAAAACTCATAGAAAATTGCCTTATATGAAAAGATGTTCAACATAGCATTTTTATAGCATTAAAATATTGGAAAGCAGTAATAAGTGCCCCCAAACAGGTAACCAGTTGCAGAAATTATAGGTTAGTAATCCACTATACATCTTTTCAAATTTTGCTTAATGAGCAAGTACAAAAGCAGAGTGAAAACAGTATAATATTTTTATAAATATATCTAAAATGCAAAAAATAGAAAAGCTACACAAAATTAGATATAGTTGCCTATTGAAGCAGGGATTTGGGGGATTTTTCTATTTAAAAAGACAAGAGAATAACAAACATAACAACTGTAACAAACAACTTATTCATTTCAATAGCTGATTATTGTCAGTATGATGTGTTCTATTATTTATAAACAGCATTCTGTGCTACTACTGAGAAATTTCAAAAAGGAACATGTGTTTTAACCACAAGATATTTGAGTCTTGACCACGAGGAAAGGAACATTTTACTAAGATATCCCACACTTACAGTTTAGTTCTGTACTTCCTCAAAAATGCCAGCATCATCACCTGTAGCCCAGATGTTTTTCCCAAAATAAGAAAAACCAGTGACGCACAAACTCCACTCCTCATTTCTCCAGTAATATTTGCTTCATATACACAATCAGCTCCTGTCCCTGGGATTATTTTATACCATGGGAGAGTTAACCTGGCACTTTCAAAACTAAGCCAATATGTACATTGTACCAATACATGTTCTTGGTTAAAAAAACAAAAAAACACTAAACCAGAAAATTAAAAATATAAAAATTAAACTCAATTTAGAGAAAAAATTTTAAATCCTCCAATATCAACCTGCCTTGTTCATCAGAAATATTCATAACTATTCAAAAACAACTCAACAGACTCAAAACTAATGATTACTATTGATATTAATTACTAATTCATACTGATATTAATAATACTGTCACATAAATTGTATTTAATGTCACCTAATGTTAATGAACAAATTATAATTAATTATAATTAATCATTAATAATTTCTAATCATTAATATTAACACTAACAATATGATTTTCCATATTTTTAATTTAATTTTTACAACATAAGGTTGATGTTAGTACTGAATTTTGCAAATGGAAAACTGAGGTTCAATGGGGCTACATATTTGTAGAAAGCCTAACATCTAGAAAGGGCCAAAGTACTTTAAAACATGTAGAAGAATAGATCTTACCCTCAGTCATGCCTGTACTTTAGCTCACTTCCTCCCCACAAACCTGAATGTCCTGTAACATAGTAGAGTACAAAGTAGGCCTTCATTTAATATTAACAATCATTAGTTGTAATTAGCAATGTGGTTGTGAGGTTATGAACGTAAAAGCATGTATCTGCACATAATTGAATAGAATTTTTAATTGAATAGAATTTTAAAGGAAAAGAACTATATCTTGATAGAAAAAATGTTTCAATCCAATTAATTTTTCAAGTTTAAGTCTATTCATACCCCTACTTGAAAATTTCAGTTTTTTAAGCCAAAAATTCTTATGGAACCAGAAGAGACCCAGAATAGCAAAAGCAATTCTGGGTAACAATAGCAGGAGGCATCACAATCTGAGATTTGAAGTTATATTACAAAGCTACCACCATAAAAACAGCATTGTACTGGCACAAAAACAGAAATGTGAATCAATGAAAGAGAACAGAGGAAGCAGAAACAACTCCAAGCACATTGCACTATTTCATATTCAACGAAGGGGCCAAAAACATACACTGAGGAAATGGTCCTGGGAAAATTGAATAGCCACATGCAGAAGATTGAGTCTACACTGATATCTCCCTATACACTAAACTAAAATCAAAATGGATGAAAGATCTAAATGTTAAAACAGAAACACTTCATCTCCTGGAAGATAAAATAGATAAAACTCTTGAAGACACAGTATATAGGCCAGGGCTTTCTGAGCTGAACCCCAATGGCACAAGAAATAGTACCAAGAATCAATAAATGGGATTATATCAAATTTAAAAATCAAGGAAATCACCAATGAAGTAAAGAGACAGCCTTACAGAATGGGGAAAAAAATTGCCAGCTATTCCTTGGATACAGGACCGACATCTAGAATATATAAAGAATAAAAAAAGAAAATTTGACCCATCCAAAATAAGACTCAATCAAAAAATTAGCAACCAAAATGAATAAACATTTCTCAGAAGTACAGATGGCCAATAAATACATGAAAAAATGTTCAACTTCCATTAGAGATGGCCAGTGAAAATTAAAACAACACTGAGATACCATCTACTCCAGAAAGAATGCCTATCATCCACAAATCAAATAACAAATTCTGGAGATGCTGTGGGGAAAAAGGAATCCTCTACACTGTCAGTCGGAATGTAAACTAGTACAACCACTACGGAAAACAGTATGGAGATTCCTCAAAAAACTAAATATAGAAACTCCATGTGACCCAACTATTTCCTTTCTAGGTATCTTTCTGAAAGTGTTAAAATCATCATATTACAGAGATATATGCATACCCATGTTTATAGCAGCACAATTTGTGATAACTAAATCAGTACCTATATGCCCAACAGATGAATAGATTTTAAAAATGTGGTATTTATACATGATGAGTACTATTCTGCCATTAAGAATAAATTTGAGGCATTTAAAATATAAATGCACCTCAAGACCATAATATTAAGTGAAATAAATTAGACACACAAGTATGAATATTGCAGTTTCTCTTCCATGAGGAACCCAAAGTATAAAGAGCAAAATAAAAGATAACAGGAAGTAGGACTATCTTTTTCGAATGGGAAGGAGAAGAGATGAAGAGGGTGGAAAGAAAAGGAAGGAAAATGGATTTTAAAAAAGAAATGAGGGAAAAATGGAAATAGAGCTTTTGCAAATGGAAAGGGGAACAAGAGTTTAAGGGAGCGAGGAAGAATGGGAAGGAAAGGGACTAAAAAGGAATTAAAATCTGTTATGTCCATGTACAAACTCCCCATAATAAATGTAATCATTATGTACTGCGAATATGTACTAATAAAAAATTAAACTTCAAAAAGAAAGAAAACTTCAGTTATTTTCAGATACCAAATTGAAAAAAAAAATGCACTTCCTTTCTTCTTTATAAAATACAGAAAGTAGTTATTTATAGACACAGAAATGTTGTGCCTTTCAAACTCATTTCAGTACTTCCAGTTTTTTCTTAATCTAGTTTCAAAAACAATTACGGCAAACTTGTTTTTAGAGGCACTATTTTATTTTGTTGGTGTACACACTGTTAACACTGTGACGTATCTTCAGGAGGAACTGGACAAGTTTTATTAGGACCTTCCCCTTTATTTTAAAGGTTTGAAATGTTTGGAAATACTCACAATTAAGAATGAAACTAGGCACTTCAGAAAGAAAATCTAAACTTCTTTCCTTTCAAAGAGCTGCGTGAAAGTTCATCAAACTAAAATTAAGAAGTGAAATCTAAAAAGAGCAAAATAGTTAATGGTAATTGGTAGATTTTTGTTCTTCAACTCAAAACTGACAGCTCCTGCAGCATAAGGTCAAGTTGCTATCTCTCTTAATTACTTTTCCCTGGGAGTCTAACAAGAAAGAGCATAAGCTTTCCTATGTGTGTGTGTGTAATCGACAGAAGGATGGTTTCTTCCTGTTTTATGTATTTGTAATGACTCTCAGATATCAGAACATAGGTGCAGCTGCTTTACAAAGAAGAAAGCCGAAGGTCAAATGCTTGTGCACCCTGGTGGGCATGACAAATATCAGGAGACATCTGAGAGTATCACAGGGAGGAGCTTATTGGCATCTAGCGGGTCTAGCCTGGGGATGCTGCTAAACTATTCAGCCAAATACCAATACAGACAAGAATGAGAAGCTCTGTCCTGGACAAATGCAAGCTATTCATTCAGCTTCTCAACCAGTGCCTTGCACCAAGGGACATCTAGGCGTGCCAGAGGGACTGTGATCCTGAAATGGAGGTTCACTTACCTCAGAACCAGGGTGAGAGAGCAAAGCAGTTTCCTTTCTGCCCTAGCCCACAGCCTCAGGAGTGAGATGCTGCACAGGGTTGAGGGCAAGACTAAGAAACTCTTGTCGGGTTCACACCTGAGAAACCAACTGGTCAAAATGCCTGCTTTCAAACTGAACTGAATGTGTAGAACTAAACCATGAGTATTTAGTGAGTACCCATCTGCTTGCCATTGAGGGAGACATAAAATAAAATACACTTAACACATCTCTCATTTCATAAATAAAATCCCTGCCATCACCATTGAATAACACAGCACAAATAACCAGCAAAGAATCCCAGTCTTTCTTTCTTTCAAAATTATATGTGATAGCGTGCAGTGGGTAAAGTGAGTATATGGATCAGAAGGAATGGAATGGCCTTCAAGGGACAAGAGAAAACAAGAAAGATGGCCACAGTAGGTATAGTTCATTTTATGTGCCTGCACTGAGTACCCTGACATGAGGCCAAATATTATTCTGTGTGTGTAAGTGAGTGTGTTGGCTTTCCATCGTTATGACAACATACTTGAGAAAAACAACTTTAAAAGAGAAATTTATTTTGGCTTATGGTTTGGGAGGTTTCAGTCCATGGTCACTTGACCACCTCAGTTTGGACTCCTGTCAAAACATCATGGCAGCTAACAGTGGTGGACTACCTGCTACTCACCTCACGGGGACCAGGAAGCAAAGAAAGAAAGCTCATTTTATAACGAAGTCCCTTTTCCATAACCCAATCAACTATGAATCAATAAATGGATTAATCTACTTATGAATTCACAGCCTTCATGACCCAATCACTTCCCAAGGGCCCCACCTCTGAACACTGTTGTGCTGGAGACCAAGCTTTCAACACATGAGCTAATAAGCAGCACATGAGCAACACGTAAGATCCAAACCATCAAAATATGTAAATGAGATCAACATTTGAATTGTTAGACTAAGAAGATCATTTTCTCTGGGTGAGTGTTATCCATTTAGCTGAAGACTTGAATAGAGTTATTGATCTTGGGACTTGTCAGCCTCCATACTTGCAGGAGCCAATTCCTTATATATAACCTCTTCACACACACACACACACACACACACACACACACACACACACACACCCCTGTTTGTTCTGTTCCCCTGGAGAACCTTAAATGGTAAAATAGGAAGGAGAAAGAGTACACCAGACACAAAGTGCAGGAAGTTCTGTGGCCCACACAGATGAAGATCCTAAACCTCCAAAAGAAGATTAAACAATGTAGTGAGGAATGAAGTTTGTTTTTAGAAGCCTGTAGCTCAAACAGATTCCCAGGGCAGGAGAAAATTAAGAGAGATTGGGGCAGACCTCAAGATACCTATCATTCTTCAAGAAACAACTGAAGAATCAAACAGGAGAAAGCTTTGGTTCCTCTGAAAGTCTTCTTTCCCAGCCATGGACCAAGAGTGGCAAAGAGTATTTTTGAATGGAATAAGAAATAAGAAATAAAAAATGTTCCTTCTCCCTCTTCCTGTCTCTAGCTTTGCTAGCAATGTGATCCTGTATCTGTCCATGCTGCACAACTTTGGCAAACAGAAAAAGAAAAAGTTCTTCCTTTTTCATCTGATTTGGGCAAACAGAGCCTAGCGCATTAGGAAAAATCAGTCACAGGCCAGTGTGCTATTGGAAGACAGAAGGAGGCTCAGAGTGACAAGAAGAATCCTACAACTTAAACAGACAGCAGATTTTTGTATTCATTTATCAGCAGGCAGTTAATGAGTGTGTATAACACAAACTTTTTGCCAGACTATGACTAAAATTCAGTCATTCAGTGTCTGAACTATCATTAACTCCTGACCAAGTGGGATGAGCCAGTAAGAGCTCTGCATGTAGAGTCAGGAGATAGGAGATTAAAACTTAGCTTCACCACATACTGTCTTTTTATTTCTTACTTGCTAGAAATTGAACCCCAGGCCTTCCAATTCTAGGACAAAGCATTCTACCACTGAGCTTCTTCCCCAGCCCCTGTAACACTTCCACTGTATTGCTATGAGACATATGACATATCCTAGTGTGTATGATACAAATTAGACAAATACCAGTTGATTATTAGGTTTCTATAAATATTATGTCCCTTCCCTTTCTATTGGTATGGATTTTATTTGTTTGTTTGCTTTACAATTACAATGCCATTATCACCACATCTAACAAAATTCACAATAACAGGGTTTTTTCTTTGATGTTTTTACTTGGTTCATATTGAAATGTCTACGAGTAGCACAAAAATGTCTTTTTACAGTGGGCTTCTTCAAATCAGAATCCAAACAAGACCCATATATTATAGTCTGTACTTAATTCCCTTTGCATTCATGTCATTGGTTTATAGAAAACAGTGAGTTAGTTTTCGTAGGGTATGGATTTTAAATTTTTTCCTTCTGGCTTAAGATTATTCTGTCCTCCATAGTAAAATTGTCCCTACCTTTCCCTACCCCAAAATTCCTGTCCCAGACCCCAAGCCCTGGATGCTAACAATGTCTCTTAATATCTCCTGGTAGTCTCAATGATTGGAAGCCCAATCCTAGAATTCCTGCTTTTCCACTGACCAGATTCCTATTCCTATTCTACTTGTCTAGAATATGATTATAGCATATAATTGAATGTTCAATGAAGTACAAGTTTTTGACCTGAGAAATAAACCTCAACATTGAACATTAGAGTAATCACATGAATATAGGAACCAGAGCTTCTGGCCACCAACAGCCTTTCATTCTGCAAGGGAGTGGGGACTTGTAGGATGCTATGATCGTGGATAATTCTCTAGGAAGCCTTGTGTGGTAACACGCTCAGCTCCCACAAGGAACCCCTAGTGAGTCACAGCCTCCGTGTTAACAGTTAATCTCCCTGAGATGAAGAAATGGTCCCGGGTTCTTACAGGGCTGAACCTTCCCCATATATCTGCCAAATGTCTGATCATTTGATATGTGTTGGTAATTAGCCTGTCTCGTGGGGTTTCCCAGGTTTAGTAGTCCCCATGATTTGAGGACAATAAGGATGTCCACAAGCAAATTGCAATATTATTACTTTGTGCTTGTTACTGTCCCAACACAGAATTAATCCTGAGTTTAATTGATTCTTCCTTCTTAATAAAACCACATTAATGATGTGTTGTGCAAAAAACATACAAATATCCTATTAAAACGTTATCTATTTCCCAAATATTTCATTCTGCTCAACAGATCTTTGTTTGCTCTCATCAGCTGCCTATCCCTACCCCATCAGGTGTTTCCAAGTTTCATTATCCCTACCCTACTTCTCAATAGATGATCTATCTCCTGCACACTAAGGAAACAATTTATTAACCAAAAACTTCAACTTCCCTGTCTTCCACCACCTAATGTCTACAATGTGACAGTGAATGGCAACCAAGAAATACATAGCTCTACAAAAGAACTTAATGTCATGGTCAGAGGGAAAAACCCTTCTGAGAAATCAGAAGTGTTGCTATGGTTGATGATGAAGACTCAAAACATTATCTGGGAGGGAGAGGGAAAGTTAGTCATTACCACCAACCAAAACAAAATGTTTCCTTCCCCTTAGCAAAGTCAGCAGTCAGCAAGAGTCTAAGGAAGAGAGTGCTGCACTTCTACAACTCTGTTGTGCAAAAGAAATCACAGAAGAAATCAAGCCAAGTAGAGTTTCAGTGTTTCATTAAAGCTTTCCACATCCTTGCTTGGCATTTCGTATTCCCGTCCTTTCATTCATTCATTTTACAAATATGTGTTGAGACTTTCTAAGTGCTGGCATTCACCTAGGCAATAAAGACCGCAGTAATCCAAAAATAGCCAAAATCTCTATTCTCATGAAGCTTACATTCTCCAGGGGAATATAAGGGCAGAGTGAGAATTATAGAAGGTGATATTTGCTAGGCAAAAAAGGAGGATGAGGAGTTCTGATAGAGAGGGACGTTGTTGCAGCTGTAAATTGGATAATCAGGGGATCCTTGCTGATGTGTTTAAGTCCTGAAGAAATGAGAGAGTTAGGCATGCAGACATCAGTGAAAAGGCCATTATAAGCAGAGGAGAAAACAATTGTAAAAGCCCTGAGGTAAGAGGCAATGTACTGCATCCAAGGAATGTGGGGACAACGAAAATAGGAAAGGAAATGGGGATACAACATGGGAGGGTAACTATGGCGTTCTTTCTCCCTTCTCTATCTCTGCCTTGCTAGTTCAACTGATTCCTCAGGAACTAATTCAGATGATACTCTACAAAACCTCCTCTGATCTCTGTCCCCAAATTCGGTAAAGTAGCCCCTTCTCTGTGTTCTTGTGGCACTCTGAGCAATCTTTTCTTAAAACACATACAAGACTGTATCAATCTCGTATGTGACAATCTTGACTGTGACAGTTTATCATGTCTTTAGTTAGCACTCCCGACTATTGTTGAAGAAATTAAAGGATGGATGGATGGATGGATGGATGGATGGATGGACAGAATGGGATGAAATAGAGAATAATGGATGTAATGAAGATAACCCCTGAGGCTAGCTGGAATAAGGATAGTGACAATCAAAATAAAAAGGAACACACAGGTCTTAGAGACATTATAGAAGTAAAATGACAATGTCTGGTAACTATACAAATGTTAAAATGGCCATGAAGAAAAAAAGACTTCAAATGATCCCATAGATTCTGGTACCTGGAAGGCTTAAGAGAAATAAAACCTCATAAAGCTGTGCCAAACTCAGCAGAAAATTAATGGGGGAAACCTGAAGCTTTGATAGCCAGAGACTGAGATCCTGGTACATGGTAATCCAGAATTTTAATAGAAATATTATGGGCAGTGTCCAAGGAGGTTCCCCAAAAGAAGAAATGGGACTTCAACTCACCCCACCCAAACAGTAGGCTTCTTATTTGTTAAGGAAAAACACTTTAGGATGCATCATCAAAAGGTGTAAGCAGATTATTAGGCAGGAAGAAGTACACACTCAGGAGTATGTGTACTCATGCGGCTCATGGGGCATATTACGTGCTGGGACTGTGAGTGTCCTAAAGAGAAATGGTCTGCAATGTGCATTACTAGTGTCTGTCAGGTTACCATCCCTTGGTCAGGGTGCAAACCGTTTGTGAGACAGGAGATTAGGGTGTGGCAAAGCTGGCTGGGGAAATAGGCATGATCTTCAGTTATAAGATCCAGGAACACATGTGCATAACAGGTCCCAAAGCCCTGCACATGAACTTCTCGTGAGAACTGAGCAGATTTTCAGTAGGATGGCCTAGACTCAAGTCAGCCTGAGGCAGGGGACCCCAGCACCACCTCTCAGGACCCGTATGTAGAAGTTCTCTGGGGTTTCCTCAAGATATAGAAGGCATAAAAGGATGCAGACACCAAGAGGAGCTTGCTATCGTAGTGTTCCTCATGACGTCTGCCCTGTGTCCTCCAGGGTGTACTTTCATCTTGCTTTTTTTCCTCTTTTACTCAGCCCAAGCTTACTCAGCAGAACCAGTTCCTCCCTCACTCTTCACTTTTACTTTTTCAAATAAACTTTTTTACTATTGTTGATGCTCAATTCTTTGTTCAAGATGAGAAGAATCTGAAATCCAACTCCCAAAGGAGAGGTGAGCAACCCAAAACCCAGTAATGTTTATTTGGTGACCCTCTTTTAAAAGGAGCCTACCTGGTAACATTTCCATGTGTTTGAAATTTAGAGATATGGTACCCACTTAATAGTGCTCTTTCCTTGAGGGTGGATGTCTGTGAGATTCATGAATATCTGTATCAGAAGAAAAAGCAAGTTCAATTTACAGGTGAAAGATGGGCCCAATTATAGGCTTATAAGACTCTGGAATTTTTGGAGTGAGTGTCCTGGAAGAGAAAAAAGCACTGTACTGTTGGGTAAATTTAATTGTGTCCTGAAGCTCCAGGTTTTTTTTTTTTAAGTACAATTTATAAATTGTGATTTTTCTTGTCTCTGTTCTATGTATTTTTATTTCTTATAGCCTACTTCAGGGAAGTCTTTGAAATGAGAAAGTCATGTCAGGGCTAAGTTCTTCAAGTCTCTGGCTGACTGATGAATTACAAGTATATGCTGAAGCAATATTACCAGAGACCAAGTCCAGAGGCCTGACTTCAGGGAGTCCCAACAAACCAGCTCCACCCACTAGTCCCACATATCAAATGGGAAGAGTGTTGCACAAGATTCAGTATAGCTGTATCACAAGGCAAGAGGGACAAGCATCCTCAACCCTGTCATTAGAAGTACTGAAGCTGCAGATTTTGAGCTTCAGGATTAAACGGGGAAAACACTGGGGCGGGAGGCCAGAGGTGTGCAGAGTTAAGGTCAAACTGTCAGCTGGTGGTCATTGTCTCAGGTCTGGCTCTTCCCAGTGGCTCTGAAGTTGAGATGATTGTTCCTTAGGAGGACAGCCTTGGTTCCCATCATGGGGTATTCACTCCCTCTAAAGGGTGCAGTCGTACTATAGGATGATCTGCCTGCAAGGTTCACTGTTCCCGGCTGGCTTAGGGCAATGACTGGAGACTTGTAGGTGCCACTCAGGAGATTTGGAACAGGATGTTGTAAAGGTGGCTGTTGGCAATCTGTTGATTATGGTCTCCCTGCACATCTTGGAAATACCCTTATTACTCTTATCTTGGTGGCTTAATCCTTGGAGAAGAAAGATTATGGACTTTAAATAAGCAGTCCTTAAATGATTAATATGCCTATGTACAGTGTTGAGCGGGAATCTGATCCAAACATTAAGATAGAAAGGATAAACCGTAGATATAAAATGAAGGTAGAGATGCCAACTCTTGTCCTGATTTTAGTTATCCATTGGGCCTGCTCAAGGGAACAGTCAGCACTTTGTGCAAAATTCACCTCTAAATTTTTGTTACACAGACAAGAAATTCCAGAAAAAAGTAGTAGCTAAGATAATTAGGTGCAATAGTCAGTGGCTGCAGGATTGAATGCAGTCCTCAACCCACACGCAGCTCTATCAGCCTAGCACGGGAGTCTTAGGAACATGAGGTGATTGAACATAATCTCTGCCCACATCACTAACTGACTGCTAAAATATAGGTAGCAAAGGCAACTCCTAGAAAGCCAAATAAATAATAAATATAAATCAATGACTATATGCAAGAAGGATCAGATTATAAAATAGAGTCTAGAGTTCCTATAACTCATTATGAAAACTAGTTTGTTAACCAAATATTACAAGACAAAGAACATTACAAACATTACAAGACAAAGAAACAGAAAAAATGACCAATAAACAACAAAATAAATAACAACACAGTGAACACAAATTAATTCTTAGTGGGCACAGATGCTGGATTTCTCAGGAAAAGACTCACAGCAGCTATAAAATGTATCCAAAGAGTTAAAGAAAGCCACATTTAAATAAAGGAAAATATAGTGACAACCACTCAACAAATAAGAATTTCAATACAGTAAAACTATTCAAAAGAAGCAAATGGTAATTATATGAAAAGCATAACAGCTAGAATGAAAAGGTTGGTATATATATTCAAAACAAAAGAATCAATGAATTTGAAATTATGTAACACAAAAATGAGAGAAAAATAATGAAAAAACAATAGAGACATTAAACATATAAACCTACATATAATAAAAGTCTCAGGAGAGGATTTTAAAAATGCCAACACACACACACACACACTCACACACACATCTAGACAACCTTGTGAAAGACAAAAACAGAAAAATTTGTAAAAACCATGAGGAGGAGCTATTCATTAACAAAATAATAGCTGCTTTTCATTAGAAATTTTGAAAGCCAGCTGTGATATAAACATTCAACCTGTGAAGGAAAGAAATTGGTTAAAAAAAAAAAAGAATTCTCTAGTAAACTATCCTTCAAAAACAAAGATAAAGATTTTACAGATAAACGAAGGTGAAGAGAATTCACTATTCATATACCTAACCTGTAAGAAATAACAGAAATCTTTCAAACAGAAGGAAAATGACACCAGGTGGCAACACGAAAGAAGGAAAAGTACTAGCTACTGAGATAAGCACAGACAAATAAATACAAAAACAACAAGTTTTTTTTTTCTGTTTCTCTTTTCTTCTCTCTCTTTCTCTGAACTTTTTTTTTTTTTTTTTTTTTTTTTTTGCCAGGGATCAAACTCAGGACCTTGCTAGGCAAGCGCTCTAACCACTGAGCTAAATCACTGGCCCCTCTCTGAACTTTTTAAAAAGCATTCAGTTATTGAAAATAGTAATTATAAAGATGTAGTGCTGGGTTTATAACATACACAAAATATATTTGACAACAATGACACGAAGGAAAGGGAAGGAAATGGACCTATACTAGATTGAACTGACTCAGGGCCTTGTGCTTGCTAGGCAATCCCCAACCCCACAATCCAAATTTTAAAAGCAAGGTCCAACTATATGGCACACACTTTAAGTATAAATATGTAAATACACGTAAAATAAACTGATGGGAAAAGACACGCTGTTCAAACAGTAATCATAGAAGAGCTGGAGTGGTTATATTAATATCTCATTAAGAGAGAAGCCACCAAGCAATGACTACCAACATAAAGTTATTCTATTAACCTATCATTAGGATTTAAGTGTGAACAGCTTTGCCTGTTGCTATGTTTTTAAGAAAAGCCAGAGACACTCACCAAGATTCTTGAGAGCTTTCCACTCCTTTCTGGGATATTCACTCAATATTGAACACAAAGATCCTGTGTAAAGTTTCTTTGAAAGGACATCTTTAATGAGAAACACACAAAACATTGTATAGTACATTTAGCATACAAAGCATATTGTTGTAGAAGGTAAATGGCATGTGTATACCAAAGTTATAAACGAACTATGTGATTCAAACCCATCACTACACAAATCATGTAGGTTCTCTCTTATGAGAAGCACCTCCATTCTTGTATCAAGTTTCTCTCTTGGGAAGCAAGAGAGAAAAACTAGATTTAGTTTCTTGAAAAACTACATTTAATGATCATATCTATCTTTTATTCTGAGAACATTGTGTGGTTCCTGGCTCACAATAGGTGCTCGGTAACTGTTAATTTATTGTATTATTTCCTATTACTGCTATAATAATTACTATAAGCACGATGCCTTAGAAATCTATTACAATTCTGAAGGTAAGAAGTTCAACACTGGTCTCACAGATCTGAAATCCAGGGGTGGGCTGGTTGTGTCATTACTGAGGGCTCTGGGGGAGAAACAGTTCCTCACCTTCTCCAGTTTCTAGTAGTCACCCGCTTTCCTTGGCCCAGCCCCCAACAAGCAGTGGAATTGCCGTTAGTTCTGCTTTTGTCACCAAATAACTTTCTCTGACCCTAACTTCCCCACCTCCCTCTTCCCCTTATAAGGATCATTGTGGTCACACGGGGCCCACTTGGACGGATAATCTTGCATAGCCTCCCCATCGCAAGTGCTCTTAGTCACGTTGGCAAAGTCCCTCTTGCCATCCACACCAACATATTCACAGGTTTAGAGGACTTAGATGTGGACTTTTTCAGCAATGAGGGAGCATGAGTCTGCCTACCATACTGACTGGGGTCGCGTGACCCCGTCTCTCACAGAGAAACTTGTAAACCTTTGTTCCCTGTGCAGCTCAGTTCTCTGCAGAAGCCTGGCGAAAGGAAGATCCTCGTCGTCTGGGAAGTCGATGGGTTGTCTCCTAAAGAATCTGAACAGGGTCTCTCATCTCCATGTACGCTCTACCACTCAGTCGTCCTACAGGTGAAAAATCAGTGTGTGAAAATGGTAAAATGCACCCTCCTTAGCCAGGTTAGAAGAAGCAAAACTGAAACTTCTCGCTTTCTGTCCCTGTGAATCATGTTTGCCGAATACCTGTGTTGGAGGAGCTGGCGTACAGACTTGGCTCTGCTCACATGGAGTGATAATCTGGCGTAAAGAAGATACAGTCTCCATACTCAGGGGCCTTGCTGGGCTGGGCAGAGAAGCCAAGTATGTGACTGTGTCAGGTATGAGATCACAGCGAGTGTGACGATGCACAGCTGGACGGCTTCTGCTTGCCTGAAGATTTCCAATCGAAACTGATGTCTATCACTGCTCTGGCCAAGGAAATAGCTTTTCAAGGAAAGCCAGCCGTCCAGGGTTTCATCTCCACTAAGAATTTCTAATAAGGAACTCAAAGCTCAAGAGAGGCACGTTCTCCGCCCTCTGCGGTTACTCTATGAAACAACCCAAAGTTCCACTTTGATGAGAAAGGCAATTAGAATGAGAAGAAAGGTTATCTCTTCTATGGAAAATCTCGCAAACCAAAACAGAATTGAGAAAGTCAGGTTCAGCAAATCTCAGCAGAAGCTAAGGTACGTTGCTTTAATAGAAAACTGCCTTTCAGTTTTCATAATGCCTTCCAGAAGCCACAGATCGTAAACAATATGATCATTTGACTATTCTGAGGGGTTTTTTAAATCTAGTACTGGCTTTGATCTTTATGAGGCACTGAAGTCCAGCTGTGTATTTTTTATCTTATGCTCCTTCCTATAGAAGGGAGCACACATCCTGTCTCGCAGTTTTTTCCATGGCCCAAGCTACATATCTTTAATTATTTTGGGGAGAGTTTTTCTAACTTACAGATCCAGCAAGAAACAGTACAGGCGATTGCCATGTTCTCTGCATATTAGAAAGAGACAGTCGATGTGTGTAGGGGAAAAGGACATGGGCTTCTAACTTTAAGAACTGCTATCTGTATAGATGCAAATGCTTGTATGGCCTGATAGCTCATGGGGTCTTTGGTATGATGGCAGGAAAGAGTTTCTGTATTAGACACCTTTCATTTAAACCTGATTGATAAAGAAGTTAGAAACCTTTCAGGCCTTTTATTTCTTTTTTCTTCCTTTCCTTCTTTCTTTTTTTTTTTAAAGGAGAATGGGGATATATGGAATACTGATTAGCCAAGTTAATAGACATAAAATCTGAGAAAAATTCAAGGAGTGGAGCAGATATTAAAAAGAAAAGGAGCCAATTGACATGGGGGATTCGATGACCCATGATGAAGTTACCGAGTTTTAGGATGAAGAGTGGGAACAGCTTGAGCTGCAGCCCTGGAGATGATTTGTTCAGAGAGGAAACAGATTTCATCTTAGTGTCATCTCTGGCCATGAGGCTGGGACACACATTAACAAGATGAAGGGGTGAGCGATAGTGATCTGTGCTGCAGGTGTGGAAAGGAGAGTTGGCAATAGCTCAGCAGGTATTTGCCTTCCATGGTCTAGTCCAATATCTCACTTCACAGACTAAAAATTAGAAGTAGGAAAATTTAAGTGATTTGTCCAAGAGTTCACAGCTATTCAGACACAGCTCTGGGACTCCCGGGTATGCTAACTCCAAAACAGTATTCCTTCTTTCCCACGACTTTGCTTCCCACCTGACCCACATGAATAATAATAATTCACACTGTAAGATGAGGCTATAGCATGACTATAGGAGCCTGAGAAAGGTCCCCAAAACATGTTCCTGTCCTGCCCGCTGGTACCTGTAACTACATTATAATGCATGGCAAGTGGAATTTGGAAATGTGATGAAATAAAATTTTGATATGGAGAGAACATCCTGGATTCTCCGGATGGTCCAGTATAATCACAAATGTCCTTAGAAAGGAAAGTAGGAGGGTAGTAGTCAGAGGGGGAGGTGATGATAGAAGCAAAGGTCAGAATAATGTGAGGCTGTGAACTAAGGAATATGAGCAGCTTCCAGTAGCTAGAAAAAAGCAAAGGAACCACTTCTTCCCAAAGTCACGGGAGTAACACAGGCCTGCTAATGTCTCAATTTGGGCCCAGTAAAACTGATTTTGGACTTCTCTGCCTACCAAAACTGTAAAATAATAAATTTGTGTTGATTTAAATTACCAAGTTTGTTATAACACAGCATATAATTTGTTGTAGCAGCAACAGGAAAATAGTGCTCTTATATTGGTTTGGACAACAATTCAATTCAACAAGGGCATATTTGCAGAGTATTGGACCCCGTATAGATGCTGTGCGTATGGCATATCATGAAGAACGACCAGGCAGTTCTCATACTTAAAAGTTCTTGTCCTTTTTCTACATATACTTGTTGTAGGCAGAGCTTGCCAGAATACTTAGTTAATATTATATTAGACCACATATGATATAACCAAAAAGAAAAAGAAAAGAATCTGGTCTTAAACAAAATAGAGCCTGATTTCTCTCTCATAGAAAAAGCCAGAGATGAGAAGTCCAGGGCTGGACTCCATCAAGTCAAGCATTCAGGTTCCTCTTGTCATCCTCAGCAAGTGGCTGCCACTGGATGAGTCAGAATAGCTCCTGAGGCTTCAGGCATCACAACCCCATTTAAGCCATCAGGGAGGCGGGTGGAGATACAAAGGTATGTCTTCTCCCCAATAAGAAGAGTATCCAGCATGGCATACAACATTTACACTTAGATTCAGTTAGCCAGAATTCGGCTGCAAGGAAACTTGGAAATATGATCTTTAACCAAACATATTGACAATGATCCCCTCCAGTACACTACTGGGGTTTCTGTCACTGAAAGGACGAAATGCCTCATGTGCTAGACAGATAGAAGACCCAAGCACATTACTAAGTACCGTAGAGTAAATGCTGAACACCCCTACTGCTGTGAGCCCATGCATTTCTCTGGGTAAAGGTGTCTTTTTAATGAGTCCCAAACGGGGTACCATTTTTTCAATCATTGTTATCAATTTTTTCACGTGTACTAACTAACATACAAGCCACTAATGTTACAGGGTCTCCCATTTGGGCTGCTATTTCTTTCTTCCTTTCAGGGCTGTAATCCTACAACTGTGTGTGACTCATTAGCTCATGGCAAATTGCATCACTACAAAGCCCATTTCCATTGCATACACTATGACAAATTTCTACTACAAACAATGTTTTGGAGATGCGGAGAGCATCCGAATGAGATTTGACTTACCTCCAATTTACAGGCTCATGGAGTTTTATATATGAAGGCTCTACAGCTACCTCTCTCTTGAGCACCCTTTCTGATCCCCTCCTGGTCTCCCACTGCCAGCCCATTTACCTGACATGTAACAATGCATCTCCCAGAACCTGCATGAGTACAACATGGTGCCACAGAATTGCTGACATGAAAAGGCAAAAAAATTAACCTATGAAAAGAAGTGGAGCAATCAGAACCTTCACATACTGCTGCTCAGAGAATAAATTAGTACAACCACTTAGGAAAATTGTTTGGAATTATCTGTTAAAGCTGAGCATACATAGGAAAGAGAAATTGCACTCCTGATTATATACTTGATGAGAATGCGCATTTCTGTTTTTTAAAACACATAAACTAGAATTTCATAGCAGTGATATTTGTAACAGCCAGAGATTGGAAATGTCCATCAAACAGTAGGGTAGATAAATGGAGGAATGAATTAATGAATGAATATCCATACAGTGGAACATCATATGACAACGAAAGTGAGCAATCCTTACTTTATACCCCACATGAATCTCACAGACATAATGTTTGTTGAAAGAAGTCAGACGCGAAAGAGCACAGCACATACTGTATGATTCCTATTATTCAAAGTGCTGGTTGTAGGCATGACTGTGCTTGTTTAAAGTTAGATGAGTGTTGCTTTAGGGAAGCAGCAGCTGGGAGGAAAAGCCAGAGATGTTTCTAGGGTTTATTGCTGTGGGTTTGCATGACATGGCACATTCAATCTGTCACATTTCATTAAGCTGTGTATCTACTCTACAGATGCTTCTGGACTTATAGTGGAGTTATATCCTCAGAAAACCATCATAAGTTGAAAATATCATAAGCCAAAAATGCATTTAACACACCCAAGCTACTGAGCATCATAGCTTAGCACCATAGTACAAGTATACAGTACAAGTGCCCGCACACAAGCGCCCTCAGGACTTTGCGGCTAACTGGGAGCTGCAGCTTCCTGCTGCTGCCCAGCACTGTGAGACAGTATCATACTTTGTATTGCTACCCCAAGAAGAGATCAAAATTCAAAGCTTGGTTTCTACAGAATGCATATTGCTTTTGCACCACAGTAAAGTAAAAAAAAAAGTATAGGCTGAACTATAATTAAGTCAGGACCATGTATACATGTATATTGTATTTCAATCAACTTTTTTAAATGAACTCAGTGTTGGAGATTTAGCTCAGTGTTTAGAGTGCTTGCCTCACAAGCACAAGGCCGTGAGTTCCATTCTCCAGCACCAAAAAAAATAATAAATAAATAAATAAATAAATAAATAAATAAATAAATAAAATGACCTCAGTTAAAGTATCACCTCTTTCTTCCTAACCACCCCTTGAAAAAACTGACATTCTTGGTGTCTAAGTTTATCTTGTGTAGCCTCTGTTGTGCCATTTGTAATAATTGAGTCGCTGTTTGTCACCTCTTCTGAACTATGTGTTCCTTGAAAACTATGGCATTTCTAACTCATCTTAACATCCAGAGCCCAGCACATGACAGTGGCTCTAAAATATTTGTTGACTTGAATAAATAAATAAATTTCCTCTCTTGCAATCACCGCACATCTGTTTTTTCAACACTCATTCAATAAATAGTTTTATATGGTAGGCGGAGTGTTAGATGTTTGAAATAAAAAGATCTATAAAACACAGTACCTGTAAGAAGTCAAACAAATACATGCCAGTCAGAGTCTGAGAGTTATAAAAATAAAAAAAAAAAGAAAAAGAAAAGAAAAGAAAATTCAGCTCAGCCTGAGCAATGTGGGACTTAACAAGATCCTGTTTCAAAATAAAAAAAATAAAAAGGGCAGGGAATGTACCTCAGTATGAAGGCCCTGGGTGCAATTCCCAGTACTGGGCAGGGGGAGGAAAATTCTGGGGCTGGTAATTTACCTCCTAGTGAGCTCCGAGTTTATCCCCAGTGCTGGGGATGGCAGAAGCAAAATCATTATATCTGCTCCCTGCCATTGAGTGGCGCTTCACTTTTTTCACATTAATGTAATGAGTTACATTGTTCCGATCTCATTTTCCTTCATTTTTCCTTTTCATGCTATACTTCCACCCATCCTATACTTTTGGTTTTCAGTGGCAGGTCTGTCTCCAGTCTTTCCACTTCAAGACACATGGAGAAAATAATGCTATCTGTACAACACACTGGAATAAATAGGAAAAGCTACTTGAAGCAAGAGGTAAGTGATCCAGGTGTTCCCCGATGTCCCACGTCCTACCTGAGCTAGAGGGTTAAGGGATTGACAGAATCTTGATAACTCATCCTGTGTGCACCAATATTGTTTGCAGCACTGGGTGGGAATCTTGTCAGTCTAGGGGCATTAGTTACCATTTGACCACCCCTTCAATATTTGCCCTGCTGTCCCCCCAGGTTACGGTGACCCACAGACCAGCAGCCATACCACCAATCACTAACCTTGGCTTCTCTCCAATCCAACTAGCCAGGCTGATAGTGGATGGTTCTATAAGAGATACATGCCTATTTCTTTTGTCTGGTGACATGTTTTAAAGTATCTGTTGACCATATATTCATGAAATATGTGTCTTATGTTCATGAAAGTGAAGATCATATGCTCATGAAATACGCCTTATCTTGAAAGTCTCCTCAATGCCCATCTCGAAGCTCGTGCTCTTGAATGAGGGCCGTCACTCTCAGAGTTGCACCTTGGAAGTTGTGTTTGCCTGACGAATCACTGCTGACTCTGGCAGAAAAGTCTTTTAAACACTTCCTTTCACTACATGTGGGCTGCAGTAGGTAAGCATGTTGATAAAATAAATACAAAAATTTTGAAGATCAAAGATTGCCTTCAAAAAAGACACGGCTAATTCCATGGGCCATGCTGGATCTATGTTTACCAAAGAGAGCTAGAAATCCTGAGACTGTGAAGAACCAGTTTGTTGGTTTGATAAACCTTGTTTTTACTGTTAAATTACAGAAGGGGGATAGCAGATCTAGCTATAGAATTGCAAGTGACAAAAACAGGAAGAGGTCCAAAGATACAGAAAAGAACTTACACAATGAGCTAGGCTGAGGGGCCCCTTGTGGAAAAGAAACCTCAGAGAAGGACTCACTGGGCAGGCAAGGAACCCTGCTGTGAGAAATTAGGGGGTGGAACGGAAGTAATAACCCACGTACATAGATTATTAAAGTCATCATGTGAGCGAGAATAATGCTACAAGGAAAGCGGCCAAGCCACACATGCCTACACTGTACGGTGCTGCTGGGGCACAGGGGCTTTTCCTGCAGACTTCTGGGATGAGAACCTTGACACCCCCATGACAGTGGATGGGCTGAAAAGACAAAGGGGCTGGCCAAGTTGACCACAGGACAACAGTTCTGGAAAGATAAGCAGTTAGAGAAACTTATGTGTATGAGAACTCATCTCAGCATGTTTGCTGAATGTGGTTAGAGAAATAGTTTGATAACTTCTTGTGAAGAAGGAAATGGGAGGTGAAATCCCCTTAAAATTATGCCTCAGTAACACCAGATATTTGTTAAACTGACTTTTAAGATATGTGGGTCCAGTGAACAGGAAGGTTTGTGATCTGCCAGGTAGATCTACCAAATTTGGACCAGAATAGAACTGCCCAGGAGGACAGAGAAGAAGCAGAGGTGTGTGGTGGTCACCCTGCCCCTGCTCCTTCCAACACCCCACTAAGCTGCCCTTCCCACACGGTTGGGGTCGACAACTTCGGGAATGCAGGGGCACCACATTCTTAGCCTGTTTTAGATGACCATATTTCTCATTCTGGCCTTTTTCCTAACAGGGGTTTCTAACTGGGTGAAAACTAACCATTTTTCGAAGAATGATTTGGTATTAAATTTGATCCAGAAATTTAATTTCTGAGGCTATACCTCCCAAAATACAAATATGTACAAAGATATTTAGCAAAGCATTGTTCACAATAAGGAAAGAATAAAAATATGCTAAACATCTATCTATAGGGGATTCATTCAACTATATTAGACCTGTATTTTGCTTCTTGTAAGTACAATGTTCTCCTTAAAAAATTGACAGTACCCTGCCCTGCTACCTGGCACAGTGCACTGCTGGGCTTGTTGAAGAAGCCTCATCCTGTGTGGCCCCTGGCTGTTCCTCACCTGCATGGACACCCAGAGCATCCCCACCCCCACCTAAACTGTGGATGCTGATAGGCGCCCCACACCTGCAGCCATCACATCCAGAGCTGCTACCAAATCTACAGGAAGCTGAGAGAGGTGAACTGGGCGGGGTAGATAGCAGAGCTTCTGGCAGACTCTCAGACAGGTACTCGAGGTTGGTACCTGTCTGTGTGAGGAGAGCTGGTGACTGCCAACAATCTAAGAACACCAGAGGCCCCCGAACACAGAGCCCTTTGTATATTTTTCTTTTTGCATATGTGTTTTGTGTGTGTGTTCTTTTTTCTCTTTCTTGTTTGATTTTTTTGGGTGGCAGGCCTTTATGTATGTGTATATGTGGTTACAACTTATGTGCAAAGTGACTGCTGTTGCTTGTAAAACATTCCATATGCCCACTTCAAAGGCTGTTTCTGGGTGTTGTGTAACCTTGCTCAAGAGTTAATTGGTTCGGTAGTTGGCTACAACCTCCCAATCTCTCCTCTCACCTCCCACCTACAATCTCGTCCTTTCCTTGCCTTTATTATTTACCCTCTTATACTTCTCCTATCACTCAGCTCCTCCCCCTTACATTTTTGCTCTCTTATTTGTATCTTTTCCCCTTTCTCTCCCTATTTATTCTTCTCTTTTATCTCTTTTATGTATAAACTATTAAAATTCATCTAAATTAACATCTCCATTAGGTTCAACTTCGCCAAGAGTTGTTCTGTAGGGTTCTGAAACCGAGCGCTTTCACTCTCCACTGAGAATCCCTCTGCCCATTCTCTTCCCTCACTTCCCCTCTCACACCCTCACAAACATCCCGCTCTCCCCTTTCTTTTTGTTTATATAAAAGCTATTATAGAAACTTAATTTTTCCTTTTCTTCAATTTAAAGTACATCTAAGGGGCATATGTTTACGAGCAACTGTGTGAGTGCCAAATGTCATTTGTTTTTCCACAGTGATTTACATTCACCTGTCAGGTTCTCCTTCCCCAAACATCAGTGCTTAGGTTTCTTTCTTTCTTCTCCTTCTCCTTCTCCTTCTCCTTCTCCTCCTCCTCCTCCTCTTCCTCCTCCTCCTTCTTCCTCTTCTTCTTCTCCCTCTCCTCCTCCCCCTTCTCCTCTTTTTCTTCTTCCTCCTCTTCCTCTTCTTCTTTTTCTGCTCCTGCTGCTGCTGCTGCTGCTGCTGCTGGGGTGTGTGTGTGTGTGTGTGTGTGTGTGTGTGTGTGTGTGTGTTGGACTAAACCCAAGATCTTCACATTAGGCTATATCCCCAGCCCTTGCTGGGTTTGAACTTGTGATCCTCCTGCCTCAGGCTCCTGCCTCAGCTGAAATTACCAGTTTGTGCCACCACACCTAGCTACTTAGGTCTTCTAACATATGGTTTCTGCTAGTTTATAAATTGGATACGATCTCCAAAAAGACTGTCCTGTCTACTTATAAATCCCTCCCTCTACTCCTTTTCCTCCACCCCTACACATATACCTTCAACTCTCTCTTCTTCCTTCCTTCAAGGTATAAAAATAATATCATCAAAAACTACTCTCTTTCTTTTGTCTACTTTTATTTTTAGTCTTCCATTTTTCTCAGTTTCTCCTCTTTTAGTTATTTTTAAATCCTTTTTTCCTTCATCTTCCCCTATTTCCCAGCCCTTTCTCTGCCATTACTAGTTTTTTGTATTCCTGGGTTATTGAAAGAGTAAAAAACTTGCTAAATAAGCTCTAAACTATATATCAATATATAATTGGTTCTTTGGTAATATGTCAATATTATTAGGTTGTTTTCTTCTTGAAATTCAGTGTTAGATATCTCTCCCATAGTGGCAGAGCTTTGTAGGCCAACTGATCTACAATATTAAACAAAAAAAATAATAGTCATAAAAAAAACAAGGCAATAAGATGCCTCAAAAAATTCTTAACTCCCCAAAAGTTGATCTCACAGGCATAGTGGATGAAGCTTCCAGCAAAGAACTCAAAAACTAAATGATTAAGATGTTTGAAAAGACAAAAAAAGAAATAAATAAGCAAATGCAAAAGATGTTCAATAATTACTGTGATACCAATCTTGACAAACACACAACAACAACAACAAAATTATAGAGCAATAACCCTGATTCACACAAATGAAATTATCAACAAAATAATAGCAAGATGAGCCCAATAATGCATAAAAAAGATTATACCCTCTGACCAACTAGAATTTACCTTAAGGATGAAAGGATGATTCAATACATGCAAACTATGTATAAACACAACACATTACATCAATAGCGCAAGCATTAACATTAATAAAATACATCAACATTAATAAACATAATACATTATATCAACAGAATAAAGGACAAAAACCACATGATCATCTCAATAGATGTAGGGGAAAAAATCATTCTATAAAAGTTAACACTGTAGGAAGCTGAGGCAGAAGGATCACAAATTTGAGCCCAGCCTGGGAAACAGCAATTTAGCAAGACCCTGTCTCAAAGAAAAATGTTTGAAAGGAAGGAGGAAGTGCTGGGGATGTAGCTCAGTGTGGAAGCCCTGGGCTCAAATAGAAATAAAAATTATATAAACTAAGAGGTGCAATTGGATGAGATGAATGACTTCTAATATTCTATAGCATGGAAGGATAACTATGGTTGACAAAAAGTAATGGTATATTTCAAAGTAGCTAGTACAGAGGATGTTGAATGTTCACAAAACAAAAAATGATAAATGTTTGGGGTAATGGATATGCCAATTGCCCTGACCTGGTCATTACACACTGTATACATGTATTGAAATAGCACACATAAATAGACCCAATGATGTGTCAATTAAAATAAAAGCATATTCTTTAAAAAAGAAAACAATAGTAGTAACATTAAAATTCTACTTTCAGACAAAAAAGTAATTTTATTTTACAGGTACAAGGGAGTAGGTAAAGTTGTTCACTCTTTTATGCTAGATCATTTTAGGTTGTTTTTGTCATACCTTGATCAAAGGCACATTATATCAGCAACTATGAGAGGCTGGAATGATTAATAGCTACACTCTCTTTAGGCTGACTCACCAGAAAACCCTGAGAAGCCACTTTACCAACTATTAATTGGCCTTCTGTGCTTTGCAAGAGGATTTTTCAGATCCAACCTACCACAACCAGAGCAGAGCTTCTGGGATTCCCCGCTGTTCCTGTCAGAGTCCAGCTGGAGGGTTTACATAGGCCACAAGCGAAACTCAATCAGAGGTAACATTTTAAGATTTAAAAGTACAGTAGTCTTTATTTCAACACCTGACCTAGTGGAGACGGAGAGGAAGGAGAGAGACTGTGAAAAGAATTAAGATGTGTTATAGACAGGTACCAACTCCACACAAGGAATGTAAGCATTATGTACTGCAAACATATACTATAAAAAATAACAAATTTTTAAAACCTGACCTAGTTTTTTAATTTGCTGGATAATTCTTCATGTCAAGAGTATCCCACCTGCATCGGTCAGATGGACCACATTGAGGCAGCTTGAGAAGTGAAGGAAATCACAACTTTTCCCAAAGAGCCCCTCATCAGTCCTGCTTCGAGGTCATAATCATATTTGGTAAACGCAGCTCCTTGCTCACACACCATATAGCTTAGGCACTTAGCGGACAAGGGAGGGTCCTGGCCAGAAATCCATGAGGACAGAAGACTGGCCAGCAGCTTTTAAACAATCCTCTAGAGGGCTCTTTTCAACATAAAATGCCAAGCCTCACACTCCTGAGTTTTCAATTCAGTGAGTTTGAAGACAGAGAATTTGCATTCCTCACAAGGTTTCAGGGTAATATTGATGCTTCTGGTCCAAGGACCACACTTTGAAGAACACCCCAAACTAGACCAAAAGATAAATGATTATTTGTCTGGCATCATCTGCCCAACATTTTACCTTTGAAACGTCCTCTCTTACCCATCAGTCTGAGGCTTTTGCTGGCAGGTAGAGACTATCAAGTCCTAAAACTCACAGTACACTTTTATAGTCCAAGATTCATGCAACATGCAAAAGTTCAAACATATGTTTGGGTCTTTTGATAGGAGCTCCTTAGTTTGTAGAACCATTGATTTCCAATGCTTTGTATAAAGACAGAGAACATAGTTTAAGTTTTTATCAAATTAATTACCATAAACATATTAACAGCCAGACAAACAGGCCAAAAAACATGTAAAACACATAAGATGATTATACTAATCAAGGTACACTTTTAGATACACTGGCCATGCTGGATTATAATAACTTTCTCTCTCTCTCTCTCTCTCTCTCTCTCTCTCTCTCTCTCTCTCTCTCTCTCTCCTATGAGGACACAGAACAGAGGAGAATCAATTCCACAATGTATTTTCTGATAGATGAATTTGCACGCATAGCAATTAGGATTTGAAATAGCATCATCAACAAGTTAAAGTTTTAAATACTCTTCCAATGATTTTGATTTCCTGTTGGTTTACTTGCTTACTTATTTAATGACTGATTCTGAATAGGGAAACACGAATGGTGGAGATATGGCCTGAAAATCAACCAGAAAAGAATCAGATGTATAAGGGTGGGCTCTTTACAGAGCACGGAATGCAATCCATGAACGTAGAGCACTAGACTTGGAAACAAGAGAATCCCTGTGTATTGCTTATTGGTTAAGGTTCGCTAGGAGAACAAGTGCAATAGAAAGTATGATGCAAGGGGATATTTTAGATGGGCTTATTGGATCAGAAGCTATGTAGTTCACAATGGCTGTCTGCACACTAGAGAACCAGAGGATCCAGTAGCTACTCACTCAGTCCAAGCAGCTGTAAGTGACAGAACGAGAGATGAGAATGCAGCGGCAGTCTGAGACTGAGGCCTAGAAGTCCCCCTACAAAGTCACTGATGTGAGTCCTTGTGTAGAAGCTGAAGAACTCGGGAATTCGAAGTCCACAGGCAATGGTGTTAGCAAAAGACACACCCACTCAAACAGAAGAGAGCTTTTCAAATGCAGGCCAACTTCTTCCTTCTTCCCCTTTCATGTCACCTGGGTTCAAGCCTAGCGGATGGTGCCACCCATGATCAGGGTGGGCCTTCCCTCCTCAGTCTGCTGGCCCACATGGCAGTCATCTCTGGCAACACCCCACAAACACGCCCAGAAACATACTTTACTAATCAGCTAGACGTTTCTTGCTGTCCAATCAAGTTGACAGTCATGGTCACTGGTCACACCACGTCTGTGAAAGCTCTATTGCTGATTTTGTGTGTGGTGTTAGGGCAAGTCCTTTCTGCTGTGGTGACAAGCTCTCAGAGCTCATCTGGGACAGGTCCAGGTCAGATATCGGACCCAATGTAATTACCACAGAAAGAATCTCAGAGCACCAGCCCACTTCAGAGAGGGAAGGAGCACCAATAGCTACTAAAACAAAGAACTAGTTTCTGAAAAAGTACGATGTTCAGGTACTACTGTTTGTTAAATTTTAAGTCATTTAAGCCACTCGATGATCTTGTAAAGAGTCACTGCTATCCTCTGCCCAGGATGCGCTCCCCAGACACCCACAGGGCTTACTCCCACACCTCCTTCGAGTCTTCATTCAAAGGTCACCTTTTCAAGGAGACCAAACCCAACTGCCCTCTTTTAAATTATAACATCCTTTCCTACCACAAAAATTCCCCATCGACTTTATGCTGCTCTACATTTTTCCCCATTATGTTTACCACATTCTAACATAATACGTATGATATACACGTGTGTGTGTTTATGATGTTTATTGTTTACTGTCTTCTATTAAACACAAGTTTCCTAAGGGCAGGGATTTATGTCTATTTTTCTCACGTCTCGTAGACATAGAACAGCGGAAGATAACCTTTTCTATAGACGACCAGATAGCAACATTTTCGGCTTTGTGAATGGATGGTTTCCCTTGCAACCATTCAACTCTGCCTTCATAAGACAAAAATAACCACAGATTATACACAAAATAGATGTCGTTCAGGTCAAATAAAACTTAATAAACATTGAAATCTTCATGTGTCACAATATATTTTTCTCTATTATAACCACTTAAATACATTTTTTAAATTATTTTTAGTTCACAGGCCATATTCACAGACCCCAATCTAGAACATAGTAAGGATTCAATTGGAAGCTTTCTTTCCACAGGACTTTGGGTATTTGAAATCATGTGTTATTTTAATATATTAAACATGGTTTGTACAATCACGCATATGTTATTAACGTGTTTGTCAAGTACCTTTTCATAGCCAATACTAAAGTGAATTTAGCTTTATCCACTGTCTGAATTTATCTACAATAAAAATGTAGATGATATACAATCCTGGCCCCAAGTATCTTAACACATTGTACCTCATCAGTAAAACCATGTTTTCAGTGTGAAGCTCAGATTAAATTTTATTATAGTTTTAAAAAATAACTAGGAACTAAACTGGTTACAGTGATGTTGGCAGTTTTTACTATGACAAATACTGAGAAAAGATGGGATTTAGCTGATCTTGACAGTACAGAAAAGGCTACATGGATCATGGGTGTGTGTGATCAGATCTAGAAAAAAGTCTCAACATATTGCTCACCTGCAGGCCCTGTGGTTTAATGTATTCTTGAAAGGAGAATGGAACCATGCTGGTCCCTACACTGGCTTTTCGTTGTTGTTAGGACTGGGTGTTGAACCCAGGGGTAATCTACCACTGAGCTACTTCCCCAGGTACCGCCCCCCCCATTTTTTCTCTGAGTCAAGGTCTTGCTAATTTGCCTTTGCTGGCCTCCAATTTGCAATCCATCTGCCTCAGCTTCCTGAGTAGCTGGGATTACAGGTGTGTGCCACCACGCCCAACCTGGCTAGTTCTTACCTAATAAATCAACAACAGAGTTTTGATAGGATATAGTGTGATCAATATACATGACTGTCAGTTTGACTGGGTTAAGAAATGCCTACCAGATCAGTAAAGCACATTTCTGTGCATCTGTTAGGTGTTTCCACAGATGATTGGCTTGTGGACCAACAAACTGCAGGGGGAAGGCCCACCCTGATTGGGGGTGGCACCATCCAATAGGCTTGCAGCTCAGATGGAAAGAAAGGGGAAGAAGGAGGAAGTTGGCCTGCATTTGAAAAGCTCTGTACTGCTTGAGTGGGTGCCATCACCTGTGGACATTAAACTCCGACTTCTTCAGCCTTTCAACACAGGCTTATACCAGTGACTCTCCAGGGAACTTCCAGGCCTTCCTTTTGGATTTGTGCTGCACCTTTATTCCCTCTTGTTCTGTGCCCTTTTTGGACTAAGCAGCTACTGGATCCTGTGGCTCTCTGGTGAACAGTCGGCCACAGTGGACCAACCTATTTCTCATCCTGTAAACTTATCTAATAAATTCCCTTGCATAAATAAATGTATATGTTATAAAAATTATACATATATATAATTTTTTCTATTCCTCTAAAGAACCCTAACCAATACAGGAGCTCTCTTGCTTCCCACTCTAGTGTTGCGTGTTTCTTGGCTGCATTCCATGCTCTACAATGACCCTGTCCTCTCACATCTTGTATCTTGTATCATCTTGTATTTTTGTACAGGAACCATGTCTTTTTCACTTACATTTCCCCATTCAGAGTCAGGCATTAAACAAGCAAGCAAGCAAACCAATAAGGGAAGCAAAACTGCTCACCTAAGACTGAAGCAGAAGTTCCACAATCCCATACTGACTCCCCCAGGAAAGGGGACTAGGCATAGAGGCAGACGGTAAGCACCACTCAGTGCCAGCTGCCAAGCCTGGAGTCGAGTGAGGAGGCCATCTACACAGGGAACAAAGGTGGTAGCGGTGGAGCCATTCTGGGAGGAAGAGGGACAGAAGAAACAGCCCAGCCTGGGGTATCAGGGCCCAGGCAGCTACGGAAGGGTCTTAGCACAAGTTGGAGTGTCAGAGACTGAGCAGGGTGAATCAAAGGAAACGACCAAAGCTTCTTGCGTCAGAAAAAGGAGTTACAAACCCAGGAAGAGAGAAAATTAAAACAGCTTTGCCTTCTTGGATTGAATCTGTCAGTATCAGTGTGAATGCATGTTTTTGGTATATATAAATGTATTAAAGTATAGATATAAAGGGGGTGTGTGTGCGTGTGTGTGTGTGTGTGTGCGCGCGTGCGTGTGTTGTTCATGGTCCGCAGCTCTATCCACTGAGAGGTTTGGGTGATAACCATCAAGCATTCGTATTTTGATCTCTGCCATGGTCTGTGTATTTATGTCCTTTAAAACGTACGTGTTGGCATTCTGTCCCCCAAAGGAATGGCGTCAGTGGGGAGAGGTGATTAGCTCAGGAAGGTAGAGCCCTCCTAAATGGGATCAGTTCTTTATAGAAGGAGCCCCAGAGAGCTGACTCGCCCCTCCCACCACTTGGGGACACCCAGCAGTCTGCAACTCAGAGGAGGGCCCTTGCCTAAACACAACTATGTTGGTACCCAGACCTTGCACATAGTAGTCAGTATCCAGAAGTACGAGAAAGAAGTTTCTATTGATCATAAGCCACCCCGTCTATGGTATTTGTTATAGCAGGCCAAACTGACTAATAAAATTTCTAAATGCCACTCTTCACTAAAAGGAAGCACTGCTTTCCAATGAAATGGCAGGAAGATTACAAACTGAACTTAGAATATCTTGTTCTAGAAAGTAAGCAAGTGCACAGAGAATGGCAGAGGCACTGGTCAAATTGGGGACAGTATGATGAAGACAGATTAGAACCCAGTGAGCAAATTAGGAATCCATAAGGCCATATTAATATGAACAAGGGATTAATTAATCAATTTATTAACAAGGAAGAGAGAAAGTTTTGCTTACAGTAGAATACCAACTAATAAATGTAAATCAAATGATCATATTAAAAATCTCTGGCAGCCATCATATTAATACTGAGTCAGACAAGAATCATCAATGAGTACTAAAGCTAATAGGTGAACATTTGGTACACAGTAGGATAGTAAAATAGTCACAATACACATCCTGCCAAATATTTCCTAATTATAAAAGGGAAAAAGTGTCAGTAGAGTCCTGATACCTCAATCCAGTAATCAAAGTGAACACCACCATTAATCAAACAACTGAAATGTGTTCTTTAGCTGTGAGTGCACAAGCTGAAATGTGCACTCCCCATGGGATGAAATAGGATATTTCTGTCTAATATAAAAAGCATTACCCAGGGCTGGGGATTTAGCACAGTGGTTAGAGTGCTTGCCTTGCAAGCACACGGCCTTGAGTTTGATCCCCAGCACAAAAAAAAAAAAAAAAAGCATTACCTAAATCTGATTATGAGGAAACATTAGACAAACTCACATTGAATAACATTCTACAAAATAACTGCTCTGTAATTCTCCAAAATGTCAAAGTCATGAAAATCAAGGAAGTCTACTTTGAAAAGACTAGAGAGACAATGAGAGCTACATGAAGCAATACGGGGTGCTGAACTTTTGCAAGCACATTTACTGGGACAGTGAAACATGTTAATAGTGTATCAACGTCATTTTCCTGATGTTGCTGGTTGAATTATTGTTATGTAGAAAAACATGCTTGTATGCAGGAATTACACTCTAAAGTACTGTGGAGGGCAATGGAGCATAATATCACAACTTCCTCTCAAATCTTCAGGAAAAAAAATAGCTACTCTTGCATCCCTGCAATTTTTGTTCGTTTGAAATTAGTGCAAAATAAAAAGACAAAATTAAATTGAAAATCTCCAAGTTTTTGCAGGTAATGCCAAAATGACAGAATTTATAAGTGAACTGCTGTGTTTTCCCTGTTGCTTTTAGTGATTTGTAAGTGAAACATTTTTTCTGACATATGAATATGACTCCCACATGCAGAACTAACCTGTAGCAAGAAAAGTGAGGACATGAGTCCCCCGGATGGGAGGAAGGAAGGAAATATTACCTGGAAGGTCACCCAAGGAGCTTCTGCAGCTAGTATTACCTGTTTCCTGCTCTAGGTGCTGGGAATATGAGTGTTTCCCTTATGTACATGTTCACGCTAAAGTTGTACATTTAATATTCGTGCTCTTCTCTGTGTATATTGTATACTTCAATAAAACTTTAAATTAAAGTGAAAAAGACAGTGTTTGATTTTTTATAAATCTACAATCCATCACAAACACATGAAGATGGTAATTGTGATACACTAATTTTGGCCCACTTGAGCAAGAACACCCAGCTGGACTGAGTTGGTGGGTTCTGGGTGTAGAAGATCCACCTGAGGATTGTTGCTGACACAATATAAAGGAGAACGAGAGCAGAAGATAGAGGCCAGTTGTTTCCCAGGAGAAGCTCTGTTGTGGCTGTCCCCGATAGGAACTTGGCTGTTCTCACATCAGAAGGAGCTCGGGGCCTTGCTGTCGTCGGGGATGGCTGCTGTTTGCCTCAGGTGAGCTCTGGTCTTCACCTCCACTGTGAGTACTGTATCTTGGCTTCAGTATAGATTTCTTCGGCCTTTTAGTGCAGACATGGATGTATACGGGACAGTGCCGTGGGCTCCCAGCCCTTGATTGGATCTTTCTGGTCTCTAGTGCATAGACAGATGTCCTGTACTCTTCCTGAATTTGGCTTGTGTGTGTGAATGTTGTAACATGTAAATGTCCTGTATTAAATCTGCTCCGTTGCAAACCACTGACCCTAGAAAAAGTAACTAATGCAGTAATTTTGCTACAGTTTCATACCGAACACCCACAAATCATTAGTGAAATCATCACACTAACCTGCAATGAAACTCTAAGTCTGTGGCTCAAAAAAATCCAAGTGGGAAAGTCATAGGAGCAAGGAATAGTTAAAAAAAACACTCACTCACCAGCTTTTTCTGTCACCTTCCCAAGCAAAAGTGGTAAACGAATCCAATTTTACTACTGTGTAGTTCCTGCCCTCTTTTAATAATGTGAGGGTGTAAATGCAAAAGATGCTCACTGTAAAGGGACTTGGCTAGAATAAAGAGCCCAATGATACTTTAACAATCATCACCATGTCGGAGTGAGGCCCTATAGTATGGTACCACACAGCGCTGTCACAAACATTCCAGCGTGCAGGTAAAAACCGGAAGTGGTACATCTACTTTACCGGTGGGGATGCACTTCCCACAGGAACTCCAAACACTAAGTGCAGCCAGTCCCGCTCCTCCCAAACAAGGGGAATTTTCATGTGGAATTCCAAGCCCTGTCAGGAAACACCACGAGCCTGCAGGCACACGGCCCCTGGCACTTTAGGCCAGACCCTTCGTCTCCGGATGGTTCTGCTTGCTCAGTCTTCTCAGACTTTAACCCGATGACCACGTTATAACTCAGACGCAGCCTGGAGTTGGGCGGGGGAGTCTGCTTTGCTCGTGGTTACATAGTGCTGCCGAGCAGTGGCCTTGCCTTGGGACTCAGGCGTTACAGCCCAGCGCTCCGCCCAGTTCACGTGTTTACCCTCTGCGGGGAAGAGTTGAGCTGGTAAAACTTTGGACCAACAAATTGGCTGAACTTCTTTACAATTGTGCAAGCCTTTTACGATCGTTTGCCTCCTTACAATTGTGCAGTTGTTTTAATTATTTTATACAAATAATCTAAGTAATTAATTTACTTCTTTAAAATTCTGCAAGCAAGGAGAACGTGAACAGACAGTGTCTCCTCCCAGGAATATGCCATAATACTCCTCTTGCCTCTGTGCCTGGATTTGGGATGCCACAGTCCTGCATTTAGACCTGGGCTCTAGCGCTTCCAACCTATGTGATTTGGGGGCAAATCACTTAACTTCTCTATCTCTTTTTTCATCTATAAAATCAAAATAATAATATACTACATTATGTTACTATTAAGTAGAATTTAGTGTAGGTGGTTTGTGTAACTAGCAGTGGTGACACATAACCAGGGTGTGAGAAGAAGCAAAGACAATGGCAAAGACAGTGAAAGGGACATGGGCATCGTGATGATAATAATGACAATAGCAGCTAATACCTTCAGGATCTACTGAGGAAGGCACTGTGCTTTGGCTTTATAAGGTGAAGCTTTGCATTATCTCACTCGTCCTGTATGCTACACTGTGAGGGAGACAGTACTTTTTCCCCCTGTTTTACAGACGAGAAAACTAGGGGCTCAAGAGGCTACCCATATGCAAGAAAATAGAATTACTAAGTGGTAAAGTAGAGCCAGAACTGAACTCAAGTCTGTCAAAGCCTGGGCTCTAAATGCCCAAAGGAGCTCAAGACATCTTAATTTATCATAATCACTTGGCAGCCTCGTTAAATTCAGATTCTCAGCCCCACCCTGAAGACTACAAGGGTGATTCTTACACAGTCAGACACTGGTCCACCCATCTAAACTCGGGAACCTAAATATGCTGCTTTCCTCTTGTAATATGAGGGAAAATTCAGAAGAGGTTCATTGCAAAGGGGGTTGGCCAGTGTACAGACCCGAGTGATGCTTGAACAATTCCGAGCAGGTCTCAGTGAGCCCGTGTGGTGCTAGTTCTCAAAGCTGATGTGGAGCAAGAATGTGGGAAGAGATCAGCAGAGACCTCAGAGAGTCACCATCTCACGTGTCACTGGGCTCCAGGCCATTACCCAAATGCCCATCACTTCCTACCTCCTGCCAACGGGCAGACCCCGGTGCTCCTTGGACCTGAGCTTGGGACTTGCTAGAAGCTGTGTGCACCCAGCTGTAACAACCAGTCTCCCGGAACTGGCCCTGAGTCTTGGGGTAAAACCCCAGAGGTAGCAGCCCCACTAGGGAGACGTGTGCCCAGCTTGGAATAGCCCTTGAGGTGTTGTATGTCCTTCATAAAGATCTCTAATGCTCTTTTCTTTGACAGGAAGGATTGGGGGAAATCCCTCTGATTTCCCCTGCTGACACGGGTCTCCTTTGGCCCTTGACTTTTGTGGGCTTCCTGAAGTCTCTGCCACGTAGACTAGGGGATCTCATTTTGCCGGGGTGAGAGGAACAGAGGCCACCTCCACACTCCTGAGCCAGGCTCAGCCCATCACCTGCGGTGAAGGGGATGTCTCTCCTCACCACTTCCCCTCAGGCTTGTGTCTGCTGGACTGTGCCTGGAGCAGGGGGATGGGAGGGCTCAGAGCTAGAGAGCTGGGTTCGGCTGCGGATCTGCCCTGGCCCATGTGCTGACAGACTATTTATCATGTCTTCACCTTGGTTTCCTACTCTGGAATATAAAAGAGGTGTTTTTCAGTTATTTCTAAGGCTGGGGATGTAGCTCAGTGGTAAAGTGCTTGCCTAGCATGCACAAGACTCTAGGTTTGATCCCGGCACTGCAAAGAAGTGATAAATAATAAACAAATAAATGCTGAAATCCTGTAGAATAGGTTCATGAGAAGAAGCACTCGATAAATACCTGATGTAAAAATAGTTGAACGCGGCTTCTCAGAGATCAGTTACTTCTTGACCTGCCTCTGATTTCAGCCACGATCAGAGTGGACAGTTCCTGAAAGGCCCCTCCAGACTTGGTGTGACAGCACCCCACTCCCAAGCCAGCTATACAAGTTTTTGTGCTTTCTGCCTCCACTTGCAGCTCACCCTCACGTAGCCCTGCTTCAGAACAGCAGGGACCACAGGCACGTTCGTTCTAGAGGACCCAGATATAGGAGAATCTGGTCCAGTAGTGCTGGTGCTGTCCAGGGCTCATGGCGTCAGGCAAGCAAGCGACAAGAGTGAGAACCAGCGTGTGGCCCTGTGGGCTTGTGTGCCACTCTATCATGTTTGGCCCTTTTGATCAGCTATGAAGCCCCCAAACTGATTTTCAGGCTTCCTGACAATCCTATGTCCTGCTCTATATGTTTTCAATAGTCTTTTTCTTGGCTTAAATCAACCAGAGTTCATTTATACTGCTCGAAACCAGGAGCCCTAATAATAGCGTTGCTACAGTTGGGATCATGAGTGTCCCCCACAAAGGCCCATGTGCTCAAGGCTTAGTCCCCAGCTTGATGCTATTAGGAGGTGGAGGAAATTTTAGGAGATAAAGCCAAGTGGGAGATCTTAGGTCACTAGCAGTAGGAAGGGGATAATCTCTCTCTCCCTCTCTCTCCTCTCTCTCTCCCTCTCTCTCCTCTCTCAGAAGTGAGCAGCTTCCCCACCATGTGTTCGCCACCATGATTTGCTGCCTCATCACAGGCCCAAAAGGAATGTGTCTTCCTGACCATAAATATTAACCTCCAAACTATGAGCCAAAGGAATCCTCTCTTTTTAAGATGATTATCTCAAGTATTTGCTACAGTAGCATGAAGATGACTAACTCAAGTGTCCTTTCAGAAAATTTCCCCTTTTGGTTTATACTAGTTTGTGAAGATTCTTGGGTTAACCAGTTTTCCATCACTGTGACAAACTACCTGATAAAGTCAACTTAAAGGAGGAAAGGTTACTTTTGGCTGACTCTGTGGCTTTGGGTCTGTTGTGAAACAGAACACAGGGTGGAAGGACAGCGCAGCAGACAGCTGCTTACCTCATGACAGCCAGGGACCAGGAAGGGTGAAAGAGCCAGAGAGGGAGGGGGCAGGGATCAGATCTGGCCTCCACGGTCACATCTATGATCCACTCTCTTCAACTGCCTGTTTCCATCACCTCCCAATAGTGCCAGCAAATTTTGATTAATCCACCAACAAAGTTAGAGCCCTCACAATCCAACCACTTGCCCAAAGCCCATTACCAGCCCAGCATTCAATACAGTGAAGCCTTTTGGGAGAAATAGTGGCTCCCACCTGTAACAAATCTTTCTTGCATCACAGAGATAAAAGTCTGACTCCAAAAGAGTGAGTCTACTATGTGAATTTCCCCCACCATCATGTGGTCACAAAGAAGATGTCTGGTGGCAAAAGTCCCTTTATCACCCCACAAATCACAGGTCAGCAGGAAAGTGGAACAAGCTAACCGATGTGTATGAACTGCTATTAGGTCTTCTACACAGAACAGCCCCACTGTACCCACTGGGGTGCTCATGGTGATGGTGGGGGGAAACCAGCAAGGAGCTAGCCCTACTTCAGAACTGCAGGGACCACAGGCACATTCATTCTGGAGGACCCGGATGCAGGAGAATCTGGTCTAGTAGTGTTACTGGACCGCTACTCCCAGCATCACCTAAAATCACAGGTAGTACTGAAGTAGACATGCTGTGTTTCTTCCTTTACATACATACCTATGATAAAGTTTAATTTATAAATTAGGCACAGATAGGTTCATAGCAACTAAAAACAAATAAAACAATTATAATGACATGCTATAATAAAAGTTATGGGAATGTTCTCTCGTAACTCTTGCAGTTTGACATGTAAAGATAAAACTAGCACAAGTTTCTTTTCCCTTCCTCACAATTCACAGAGAGAAGATTCATTTTTACCATGGATCTTAGAAGCTTCATCATGCAATATGAAGTTTCTTTCTTTCCTTATTAAGTCAAGGGCTTTTGCCTTTTCACTTAAGGAATCACTTTATGGCTTCTCTTTGGCATATCCAAATGCCCGCATCATTCCTCTGGTGCCTCGAGACCATTATTAAACAAACTAAGGATAATTTGAACACAAGCACTGAAACAGATGACCTAGATGGCTACTAAATGACAAATGTGCTGGTGGCATACAGGGCAGACACACTGGACAAAGAGGTTATTGATGCCCGGGATAGGACAGCACAAAACCCAAGACATTTTCTCATGCTGCTCAGAACAGCGCACAATTTAAAACTTACTGATTGTTTATTTCTGGAATTTTCCACTTAATATTCTCGGACTGCAGTCTGTGGGTAACTGAAACCACAGAAATTGAAACTGCAAATTGAGAGGGGAGATATTATATGCTATTTAATTCTCATAATAGATCCGTGAGATGGGTATTATATTACAGGCTGCCATTTTAAAAAGTGCCAGACACTAGAGGGTTTCAACAGCAGGAAACTATTTTCTCATGGTTTCATAAGCAAGGTATTTAAGATCAACGGGACAGAAACTTCTGCTACAGGGAAGCTTCCCTTCCTGGCTTACAGATGGCCACCTTTTCACTATGTCTTCATGTGATCTTTCCTCTCGACCACAGACCAAGTTTCTGATGATTCTTCTTACAAGGACACTAGTCCTACTAGATTAGGACGCCAACCCTACACGACCTCATTTAACCTCAGCTACTTCCTCAGAGACTTTATCTCCACATACACTGATATTGAGGGTTAAGGCTTCTATACATGAATTTTGGGTGTGAAACAATGCAATCCATAATGATATCATCTCAGTGTTGTGCAAGAGAAGCATGAAGTCAAAATCTTTTGTTCAGGATCTAAATAAAGCCTTTATACTTCCCACTCTTGCTTATAATAGAAAGTATCAAATACCTGAAAAGCTAGGTTTTCAAAGTACTAGAAGAAAATTATGTGACTGTCACAGTTCATAAGAAATGAACAAACTTGAGGTAAAGCCAGTGTGGCTGTCCAAAGTGCAGTCCTGATCCAGTGGCTGCAGTAGCCCAGATACTCCCACTAGTTCCACTCTGAACTCCAGCTCTGTGGCTGGCACATCGCTACCTCTCCTCGCTCTGGTTCTCAGTTTGGATCCTGACTCTCCCACTACTTCGTGAGTGCTGCCAAAGACCTCCTCCTTGACCAAACTTGAGTCTATCTCCTTTGAACCCTCTTCTAAACTAGGCCTCATCCTTGATCCACTGAGCCAAATGTAGCAATGAATTTTACTCAGCCAGTTGGTTGAGAATCCCCACTCAGGGTATCCAGTCAAGCTCCTCGGCCTCCACCCCTGATAGCTAAGCACATTCCTCTTAGTAATTTTCCATCCACTCCTGCACCCTGCCCATTGGCTGTAATCTCCATTCATTCCTTTTGTGATTGGAGTTGCGTTCAATATCTTTCATCTATTGAAATAAGCTTGGCACCATTGCAATACCATTGATCAAAAGGCCTCCTTGCCACTTTTAACAAGGGTCAGAATAATTTTTCTTTTAGAGTTTATTACAGTTACTAATGTGAGGTACAAGACTATACCTCACTTTTCTTTTCACCAATCTCCACGGCACCTAGCATGTGGTTTAATCGGTACTCTGTTAAGAAGCAAGTGAGTGGGTGGCTGGGTGAGAGTAAAGAGTTCCACAGACCAGCCACGGAGGAAAGCCACAGAGCACCTGGGGGCCTATGCAGAGTGCCGGGTGGATATGTGGTAGGAATAGAAGGGCGGAGGGGGGTAAAGGAAAGAAAATAGGCCTCATGCGCATGTCAAATTTACCTGGAACCACCCTTAATCTGTCACTTTGGGCCACTGCAGAGGCAAGGGGCCCCAATCTTGATGGCTCCACAGGCCATGGCTCCCAAGAGCAGCCTCTGGCAGAGGGACAAAGACGGGGTGACTGGTCTGGCCTGGCCTTGTTACTCTTCACGGCGTGAGGTCAGGCCTATGCTCCTCGCTCTTTCCACACACGAAATGAGGGTCAGGACACAAGGTGAGACTGTCCATGACACCCACTGAAAAGAATGCAAAGGCAGGTGGAGGGCGGGTTGAGGGCCTGCTTTTGTTTGTTTTGCCCATAGCGTGTTTTATCTAAATGTACACATCTGTGGGATGCTGAAGTTGTGAAAGACAAAGGACAGCTGTGTAAAACTGTAGCTTGGGGGAAAACAAATGTCGCCATTTGATGCCAGGTCCACAGCACACTGATGGAGCAGGGGAGGATCCCGGGAGAAGGTCACACTAACCAAGTTGAAAAACTGGCCCTCTGGGCGCTTGGTGAACTGTCCAGACAAGGCCTGAGGAGGTGTAGACAGCAAGGCATCTTCCAGGTTGGGCCTTATTTCCAAAGGAAACAGCCTGTCGGTGAGACGCAGTGGAGGGAGGGAGACAGCCAGCAGAGATGTGGGCATTCGGCCCTACTTGCAGCAGGCACGGCCTACAGACGGGATTTACAACACTGTCCAGATTTGCAGAGGAGGGCTTCGGCCACTGATAAAGCAAGACCCAGCCCCAGGGGTGGGTCACTAAAGCGTATTCCTGGAACAAAGACAAGCACTGCTGTGGGATGACAGCCAGAACAGGAGGCAGAGGAAAGGAGGAGACCACGGGGGCCACTGGAGTGGGAGGCAGCACACAGGGCCCTCCCTGTGGGACCCTAGCCACCATCATCCTCACTGTGATCCTTGCCAAACATTACCTCATTCTATTAAGGACATTGCACCTGTTGTCTTTAAAGCAGGTATGTTGCTGGTAGAAGGCAAGTATCCTCAGCACTCATCATCTAAATCCTCTTTTAAGCATCGCAACAGTGAGATTATATTATTATATCTAGTTTACAAATGGGAAAATGTATTTTCCTGGGGGAGCATTTCCCATATTGGGTTCCATGAAAAACAAATAATAGTCCTGAGAAATAAGGGATGCTCCATTAAGAAATGTTTCTGTGGCCAAGTACATTTGAAAAATAAAACAGAGGAGTAGAAAATTCACGAGTACAGATAAGAGTCAGGGAGATGTGGGTGTGAGGCCAGTCTTTGCTGATACTCGCTATGTAGCTTAAGCAAGCAATAATCTGAGTTTCATTGGCTTCAAAGTGGAAATAATAAAATAACTACTTCATACAGTTGTTGGG